>VZRX01012156.1:49545-145171 GCA_013398075.1 Notiomystis cincta
CCCGCCGGACTGTTGGGCTGGGGCCGTGTCCTGCCGTGTGGTCCTGCCCGTGGCCAGAGTTTGGTTTATGCTCCTCTTGTATCCGGAGCAGTAGGTACCACAGCTCGGGCATTAAGACTGTTCCGAAGTATCTTCCTCTCCTTAAGGGACTGCCCCGGTTGAGCACCAGCGCTGCGGTGAGAAGCCGCTGGTTGTCGCCGCAGCTGGGACAACTTGAGGGAACATTGCTGGGTCCTTGACTCCGGCCCCGGGCTGCTCCAAGCACCTTCCAAAACTGAGTGCACGCCCTTACCAACGAGTTAATTTTTTGGAGTGCTTTTCCCCCCTCCACTTCAGCTCTTCTTGGAAAGCTGCTCCTTCATCTATGCAATGTTGAGAGATCTGCTCCCTCTGGGAGCACGTTACTGCCTAGTAGCCCTTTCCCACAGCTGGCATCCTCACTGCTGGCTTTCTTTGCTCAGCCAAAATTCCTGCTGCTCTCCCAGTCCTCGTTCTGCTGGATGAAAGAGACAGGCACACAGGCACCCTGCACAGCCACATCCCCACACGTGCCAGTGCCCCAAAGCACAGCACGGGGGACAAAAGCAGAACCACAAATGGGACAGTGGACAAAAGACTTTGCTACGAGGTTTTTAATATAAATCTGATGCCAGTGAGGAAAGGGAAGTGATGTTACAGCAATAACCCTGAGGAACATCAGCTATTACTGGTGAAGACAAGTAAAAGGGCACCTTTGCATGCAGTTAATATTTCTTATTTAACTTCTTATTGGAGACAAAGGAAATAGCTCGGTTGTGCTGCCTGCCGCAAGTGGCAAATCTCTTTTTCTCACATAAAATGGGTTTTTGAGGTATGCAGCCTCATCATGCAAAACACAGCAACCCTTCCCTCATTCATGTGGTAAAAATCCTTCCTGCTCACTTTCAGGCAAGATACAAAAGGTATGAAATGCAGCGTTTCTCTCCACTTTTACTTGGGTTGAGGCGGGTCTCTGCAGCCTGCAGTGCAGCCCTGTCCCAGCAGTGACCACCACCGAGGGGAGGTCACTGCCTCCCTACGTGGGCATGCAGATACACGTTTGGGGAAGTAGATGAGGAATTGTGAGAGCATCAGACTCTGTGACTAAGACACTCTAAGATTAAGCACCCACAGACGGATGGGTGGGAAGCACAGGCAGGCAGGATGTGGCCCCAGAGAGGCTGTGGTAGGTTTCCCCTCAAGGTAAGTGCCACAGCCATTGCCCTGAGTTGTGCTGGCAGCTGGCCAGGGGTGCTGGCACTGCTGGGACACTTCATGGCCAGCCCCCATCCCATAAGCCTGGCACGCACAGGAAACAGCATCAACACTGCCTTCTAATAAAGCAAACTGTTCAGAAATACCACTTCACCTCATAAAAAAACATTATTTGCTGACCAGAAATCATGTTTCATTTGAAGTGTTCCAATCAACTCCCCTGCAGCCTCTGGCAGGTAGAGCCAGCAGGCTGGGCAAATACAGGGGCCCCTCCTCCCGCAGCAATGGCAAAGGAATTTTCATATTAATTATTTAATTATCTCATTTAGAATAACACATTTTCTGCCAAGATCTTTCTGAAAGTTAAGAAAAAACAGGGAAATGGACATATCTGCCACTGCAAAATTCACACGTTCAGCAAGTTGTGGCATTGGGCAGCTTTGGCTGTGCTCTGTAATGTTTGGCATAACCTCAAATTTGTTTATATTGTTAGTTTTTTTCAGTGCTGCATTGCAAAGACATGCCAGCAGCAATAAAACCAAGAGAGAACTGGTTTGGGCCAGAAAATAACATTAAAGAAAAGAATTTTTCTTTGGTGTTCTTATATATGTTCTTGCATGTGAATAGAAGTGTGTGTATATATATACATACATACTACATATATGTATGTGTGTATATATGTGTAGTATGTATGTATATATAAAAACACATGCATACATGTATATATACATTATATATAAGTATATAAAACCCAGCCTGTCCAGGTGCACTCACCCAGTGGACTGGGAGATCCTGGAGCCTGACAGGCACTACTAAGGAACAACATAATTAAATGAAGAACTAGAAGGATACCTTCTGTATTTTGGAAGATCACACTCCTATTCACCGTCTATCATCCCGAGCAAAGGGTTGTCCAAACTAGCTTTTAAATGACACACTGCAAAGATTCCTCTCCAGGAAATGCTTGCATTGCTCAGGACCAAGTCAACAACCAGCCCCGGTTCAGGATCAGGCACCTCAGCTTGGTCTCCCTCCAGAGTGTGCCCAGAAATTCAACGTGATGATTTTCCCTTTCCACACAGTAGTAACCGTGAGCCTTGGGATCACGCAAACGAAAAGGAAAGAGAGGAGCAGAGATGACAAAGAGGAAAAGCACCCTTGCCTTGGTCCGAAGTGGCTGTTCCTGCACTGGCTCCGCGGGGCTTCGGGATGCGGCAAAGAGAGAGAGCTGGAGCGGCAGAGCCCACCGTGCGCTCGCCATGAGAGCGTGCGGGCGAGGTCGGCGGGAGCCCAAGGCAGGGACACAGTGTTAATTGTGTCAGTGCTATTGCACAACACTGTTGCCTTGACACTGTGTCATGTAAAGATTTTAAACTGCCTCTTTATTAGTCATCCTCTGTTCATTTTAATTGTGCCTGATAAGCAGGGCCATTTCACCTTTGTGTTTTCTGTACGCACTTATCGTGCGTATTCATGTCGCCCAAGAGACTTGCAGTCTCTTCCTGGAGCGTTGGTAGGTGCAGAGGAATGAGGAGACATCGCCATCACAGCCTCCTGGGCTTCTCACCCGTTTGCTTGCTACCTGTTCAGAGCTGTGCTCTCCCAGTGTGGGCATCTCCACAGGTCCTTGATCCTGGCACCAAAAATCCTCCGACAGAGGCTTAGGTTAATGCATGGGAACCAGTAAGAAGGGATAGGCTGATTGAAACATGCATCTAATTTTTTTTTCAGGATCAAGTGCTGTAGGTGTGTGCTTAACCCCACGGGACTCACTTTGATCTTCTCCCAGGACAGAATTTTCTATGGATTAAAGTCTTGCCTCTGAATTAGGATATTGGTTATTCCACAAAATCAAAGCTGGGAGATGAATAACTAATTATTGGACTTAATGCAAAGAATATAGTGAAAGTTTATGGAGTATTTTAGTCTCACTTACTTGGAACATAAAAATATACTGCCCGAGAGTTTGCCCGTGTGAACTCTGTCCCTGCAATTCCTTATCTAGCCTTATCTTTGTGAAGTCTGAAGTTTCACTGAAAGTTTCTGGAAATAGCAGTGCATTTTCCCTTCTGTGGTATTATGACCTTCTCCTCATCCCAAGCATCCCCTGTGCTTGCAGTGGGAGAAGGAGGAGCCCTTTGGCCAGGAAGAAAGCTGCCCACCTGCAAGAGCAGTGCAGTCAGGTGACAGCTGCGTCGCCAGCACCTGGAGCACCGCAGGGACTGTTTGCTCAGAGCACACGTCTGCCTCAGGAAACACCTAAGAGTTATCAGAGTACTTCTCCATCTGGACATGGGTCTGTTCTCTGGGCTTACTTAGTTTCACCTTAATTTCTCCCATTTAAAAAGGCTCAAAGCTAGAATTCAGGTTTGAGCCACACTCTGAGGAGATGGGTAAAGTCCCAGTCTCAATTACGTCCAGGAAAAGGAATGGAAGTGCCATTAAAGGCAGAACAAACCCCACATTTACTCCAGTGTGAACAGGATTTCCCCCAGCATAAGATCTTGCATTCCTGTGGGCTGAAATGAGCAACTCACTGTCCTTCCCAGCATATTTGAGGGCCACTTGGAATATTTACACAACTGCTTAAAAGAATTATGAACATACATGAATGAGTTAATCACCATTTAGGACAAAATTCCACCTAAGCTTTTGAGAACCAACTGGAATATTTTCATTTCCATCATCCAGGACCTTATTTTGTAGAAAATTATTTAAGATGGTTCTTATAGAGACAACAGTAGTGCCCAAATTTTGTTTGTATTTAAGGCCCTGTATTGCCTTGTACTGGAGTAATATGGCCAGATAAATGAATGTATTTATTTGAAAAGCTGAGAAGTGCCCAAGTCATATTTTTGGCCCAGAAAAAAGATTAAAGAATACTTTTCATGTGGCTGATTGTACTTCCAAAAATAATTATTATTTTTGTAAAGGAAAAAAGTGTTCTCTCTTAACTGCAGTAAAATATTCTTTCATAAGTATTCTTGTGATCTATTATTCTGCCTAACTCAAAGAAGCTGGGGGGGAAACTTGCATACACAAGAGCATGGCTGCCTTCTTCTGTCCATATCCTTACAGGAGAGCATACAATCTAAAGCTAAAGCTCTTTGACCACATTTTAGCTTGATCCCACAGGATAATGTACCTATGAATTAATTTTCTTTTGCTTGGTTCATATCTTCTGGAGACTGCTGAACACAAATTCAGACTGCTGCATTTAAATATGGGTTAAGTCACCTCTGATTAGTATAATCAGCTACCAAGGGGCCTCTTGAACAAGGACATAAAATAGAAACTTAATAATAATTATGTTAAAGGCCCAAATCCCCCTGAATTCAGCAGGCAGAGGACAAATGAGCAGAGGGAGTACCAGGCAACAGCAGCAGCTGCATAATTGCCCTTGGATGAAGCACAGAGGAAGAACAGACAAGTCAGTGCAGAATTACTGTCCATCATCTGCAAGTGCATCCTTCCTAATAAATCATAGTGGTTACTACTTAGCACATTAAATCCACATTGATAAACATGGATATTTCCTATTAATGCTTATGCTGATGCTGAGCTTTGTTCATTTGAGGTGGTAACGCTTTAAAGCTTCTCTCTGGTACTTGTCCATTCTTAGTTACTTGATCCCATACACAGCAGTTGGGAATTGTGCAGGTCAACTATTCCTTGCACTGAAGGTTTCCAGTTTCCCCTTTGGGCCTTTACTTAGGGCACATACAAAGGTAACATTATCATCTTATAGTTTTCAACATCTTGGATTGGAGCAGCAACTGCTGACTCCAAGACAAAACCCAATGGGCTTCTGGCCAAATATGGCAGATGGAAAGTTCCCCTTCTCACCTGGACACTTCCTACTACAACCCAGGGGCTGACCAGACACCCAGGTTGCACGTGGGGGTGACAAAGGTCACACTTGTTGGGAAGGCTGTGCTGGTACAGGAGCTGCCTCCCTCCACACCTCCCCATCTGTCTCCCAGCTACTGCCATTCTCCTCCTCTGTTCTGCTTGGACTAGGCTGCAGCCAGAGGGCTCCCAGCTACATCCTGATCTCCTTCCAAAAGGTGACTGGGTCAGAAAATGGCATTAGGGTGGCTGTGACTTGCAGGCAGTTCCAGTGGCCCCACTTGCCCCCTGTGTAGCCTTGCTGGTGGGAAAACCTCCCCTCTGCAGAACCACCTGCAATGGGGTGCAGAGAGAAGCTACTGCTCATTGCACTTTGTAAGGAAAGAAAAATCTTCCTTTTCATGACCCAGTGACCTGTATGGCCCTTTCCCAGCTCTGTACAAGAAGACATTAAAATCAAGACTATTGAAGATGGGTAAGGATGCAGCAGAAAGCAGACAGGGTATTTGTGTGGAGAAGACAGTGGGGTTGACACTTCTACCACACCCTGATTGGCAAACACTGAAAAAACAACACAAATATATCTGTGTGTGTACCTGATACCATTCAAACTCCCTCACCTCCAACAACCACTATGGGAAGGCCAGGCATAGTTTGACAGTCAGATTATAAATGTTAAGCTGTGGCTTTTTAAGCATAAGTTGTACCAGTGGTTCTTTAGAAGAACTAAGCAGCCTGATGGTCTTGAGGGACCACTGACAACACAACCCAGACACTGGAGAGGACAGAAGCCTGGAGCACAAGCCCCGGGGCAGAGCTCTCCAAACACCTCCCTTAATGGTCTTTTAGGATACACAGAAAAGAAAATGTGTGTCCTTCATCCCAGGTACAACAAAGTCAACAGGGTTCTTGGGTAACTTCCACTGTTTTCCTTCTGCCTTTCTTTAGAAACATTGACACTTTCTAAATAATTTCCTGAATGCAGAAAACAGGTGGACTGATATTCAACAGAGATTTTGCCCAGGGAGCAGGATGGACTGAAAGCCTCATGTGTTGCTGAGGCTGTGCCGCTCTGCTCATACCTAAACAAAAGCAAGTTAAATTGCAAGTATATGAGATTTTATCACTGTGTTTTACCACAAAATGATACTGAAATGTGCAAAAAAAATTCAGAACTGCATGGGATGTTACTGCACTCTCTACTCGCAGAAAAGCATGGGTTTTTTCTCAGCACAGGGGAGGTGCTGAACACCATCAGTGAATTGATTATGGTACTGGAAACTAGTATTATGTGACAGATTTTGTCTGCAACCAGTGTTACAGATCCCTAATAAGAGGAAATGAACCTCTGACTAACCTGGGGAAACCAGGTTCATTATACAGCTCTAAGCGATGGCATTTTTGTGTGTTTATAGAAAATGAGTATACAAGACAGTTGGAATTTCCTGAGCTAAATGGGAATATCAAGACCAGTTTTGGTCAGGGCTTGTGAATGAGAGACTGAGATTGGAGAGAGGAGCTACCCAGTGAACGTTTCCATGAAACTCAGGAAGTGTTTTGCAGAAGTAAGACCCATGAAAAACAGATTGCATTTTTGGTCTTTGGACTTGGCTCTTTACTTGCCCCAGATATGGGGTGATCATGAGGGCAGTTATGTCCTCCCACACTTCTCATCCTGACCTCAAACCTTCACTGCACCCCTGACTGTCTGAGAAACAGTTTCTGATTCTCTCCTTATTAAGAAACCCTTTGTCATTTCTTACTCCAGGAGAGCATCCATCTTGTCTCACAAGACAAACAGCACCTTCCCAGCACATTTGCAGGCATCCAGATGAGCCTCATGAGGTTTGTGGTGTGAATCTGGGTTTTTTTTAGATTTTGGGTTTTGTTTTGTTTTCGTGTTTTTTTTGTTTGGTCTGGGTTTTGTTGTTGTTGTTGGTTGTTTGTTGTTTTTATGGGTCCTTTTTTGTTGCTTTTCTTGAAGTTGTTTTGTTTTTTTTTAAATTTCAGTACAGTATGCAAACAATATAGTTCTGCAGAATGGAGCCTGAGGGTTCTCAGAGCACTGCAAACCTCTTTTAAGAAAATGCTAGCTTACAATAAATTTCATTTCAGTAAAGCATTGCTGTCATAGTGACAGCTAGTTTCCCTGAGTCCATTAAATACATATGCCTGCCCTTAACCCTGGTGGTGGTGCTAGTTTGCAGAATAAGTCGTTTCAGCTGAGGAAAAACACAAGCAAGAGACTCCAAAAATAAATTTTTAAAAGTGCATTGTTTCTTCTAGAGCTTCAGTCCTTTCAGAGGCAGCACTTTGGGTGACCTGCATTAGACAGCATTTGCACAGAGCACTACAAAAGCAGCACTCACTGTGGGTTTGCAGCCCTGTCATCATCTCCTTCAGTGAATTCAGACACCATGCAGTACCACATACCTGGCACAGATAGTGTCACTAGCACAGCAGCTCGTGGGTGAATCATAATGAAACTATGGAGAAGAAACCTGTCATAAGCCAAAGGAGACACTTGCTTTTCAGTGGAGTGTTTCATCTCCATTCGAGGGCTGAAGTTAAGGATGTTGGTGAGATAATTAACTTGTGCCCTGGTCACTAAATGTAGCTTTTTATGCAGTTATTTACTACATAAAAAGTTGATGGTTCTGTTGCCATGGGAAATATGAATACTTGCCATGACAACTGCAGCAGAGTGTGGCACATAATCCACTTCACACAGAGCATCTTCCAGAGGAACCGCTCCCATTCATACATCCTACAAAATTCTGTGTCCTTGAGAGCAATTCAGTGTGTGTTTTTCAGGCACAGAGGTTAATTCTTCTGCACTTTACCATGCACTTTCCTTGTGTCTAATATTATTTATTACTTGGTTCTTACATACCCCTTTCAGTAATACATATGAAAGCACTTTGCAAAGGTAATCTCTACAAAAAACTTCTCTGATTATTTTGCAGATGAGCAATTCAGGCAAAAAACAATTCTCAGGAGTCCCCACAGAACAGTAGGATCAGGACTGGTGTTTGCATTCACATCACTGGGCCAGTAACAGGAGCATGGTTCTCATTGCAAGAAGGTGGGATAAACTTTGCAGCCAAAATCTGCATCATCAGGGCAGAACAGCTGCTGGGGAAAACTTCAGTGAGCCCAGTGCATCTGTACCTCTGATCAGACAGGAACAACATGCCACAGTCATCTCCCTGACCCCTGATTTAGGGTGCACCTGGGTGGCTGCATGACTGCTGGACACTGTAGGCAGTTTGGGCATGGAGGGCACTCCCTGTGCCAGCCAGACCACTGCAGGGAAAGGGTTGCATTCCCTGTAGCATTTTGTTCCAGAAGATACTTCTGAAAACATCTTTCCCCATTCACATAGAGGAGCTGTGCATGCTGCTGCTGATCAGAGCTGTGCACACCAAAATAAAGCACACACTGTCTTTGCTGTTCTCATCCTGGTCAACCTGCAGCTCCAAGCACCCTGCAAGCCTGCACTGCCCTTTGGCAGATGGGCTTCATTATGCCAAACCTTGTGCTACTCCCCAACAGGCACAGCCCATGACACAGGATGAGCAAATGCCACCAGTTTGGGTGGACAAGTTGCACTTACTTTATCCTGAGAACCCATTGAAGCCCTGCCATGTCTGGTCCACTAGTGGAGCATGGAGTTTTCTAAAATTATTTGCCTTAAAGTAATTTCTGGAGGAAAAAAAAAGAAAACAGCAAATTGTGATCAAGAGTTATGAGTAACCTGGAACACCAAGAATGTGCTTGGAGTAAATATGTGAGTGAGAAAACGATTACCAACCCAGACAATAATTATTCTGGCTATTTACCTCTTAACCTCGCCAAACATGTTCAAAAGTGCATAAGTGACATTTCTCTTTTATCACAAGGTTTAGCCTAGAGGGAAACTCTCTCTCTTTGAGTTACCGACGTTAACGATGTTGCTTTTGGCTTTGGATCTATTTCCCTACTTTAAAAAACAGCATTGACAACTTTTTTCCACTGTTTAATTTGTGTAGTCACAGTAATTAAATATGAATCTTCAAATATTGCTTGACATGTTGTAGATTTATCATCAGTGAAACAGTCTTCTGCCCATTTCCATAATTATTGCTGTTCAGATCAAAATGGTTATGTGCTGAAAGACTGACAATTTTCTCCTTTTAGACAAGTTCTCAGTTGTTCATCCTTTTGGCAGTGCTGCATTGAAGTGATGTTTCATAATTAAATTAACTTCCATTTGCATATGGAGGAAATAATGTCCTTTCCATTTTTTTTTGTATTTACCTCAAATTGTTTCTTAAGGTGTGGACTCCAATATGTACTACAAGAACACAAAACCCATTGTCCATGTGAACATCAGGTGCTTTTGCTATCACTGATCTAAACACTCAAGGGCCAGGGAGCAGTGAGATGATCTCTGAGGAACATCTCCTTCTCTTCCCTCCATGAAGGCTGGAGATCTCCCTGTGCATGGCCAACATTCAGCTGCACGTTTCTATTTCAGGGCTCGGCTGCTGGAGCTGGCTGGAGTCGTTGATCGGCTTACCTACTGTCTTGCCAGGATCAGGGCTGGAATGAGGGCAAGCTGGCTGTGACCCAACCCAGATAAGTCTCAGGTTGTGCTGACAGGCAGGGGAAGACAGGGAGCTGGGACAACTTCTGCTCTCTATGACAATAGCTTGCTTTTGATTGTTCAGATTCCCAGACCCAGAGACCTTAGTGGACTGGCTTCTGCCCGTCACTTAATTGTCAGAAGAATGAAAGATGGTCTCTTTGCTTCTTGTTGGGCTAATTTTCTGCATCAGAAGGTGGAGCCCATTCTTTGTAACATGGGTTTTTCCTATACCAAGTCATCTAGAGAGTGGACTTCAAAAGCTGCCCCTTTACCAGGAGCAACACAAGCTTTCCTCTGCCCAGGCCCAAGCAGGGGTTTGATGTGCAGCTTCCCCCACCCATAACAGCTGCAGCATTGACATACTGCAGTAAACAGAGACAAAATGCAAAAGCATTTGCATCCTTTGTAGTGGGTGCTGGAAATGTGGGCATCCACAGGACAGACTTTTCATCCTGAGGCTGATTGGCAGAGTCGAGGCATCCCAGATAGTGCTTATTTGTCATCCTTGGAAGAATAATTTCCTCCTTTATGTAGCTTTTCTGCTGTTCACAGCTACAAAGGGACAGCCCTTTTAGCAGGGCCTGTTGTGATGGAACAAGGGGTAAGGGCTTTAAACTAAAAAAGTGTTGATTTAGACTACAATTTTTTTACAAAAAGGGCAGTGAAACACTGACAGGTTTCCCAGAGAGGTGGTGGCGCCCTGTCCCCAGCACCATTTGGGTCAGGTTGGACAGGGCTCTGAGCAAACTGATCTAGTTGGAGATGTCCCTGCTCAGTGCAGGGGGGTTGGATCAGATGACCTTTAAAAGTCTTCTCCAAACCAAACTATTCCATGAGTCAATGATCCTATGACTTAATGTCTCTGTATTGTGACCTTTCCTCATTCAGACAAGTGTAAGCAAATGCACATTTTTCTTGACCCAACAAACAAGAGCCCAGATGCAAACATTAGAAACAAATACTGAATTTTTCACAAAACAAAACTGCTGGGGTGGGACTCAGCCTCCTCATGGTGGCTCATTTAAAGATGACCTCTAAAGCTGAAAAGAGTTGCCCTGGAGAGTGTTTTGGAATGATATGCACTGTGGTCCAGTAAAGATGAACTTTGCCTGATGCTTGTAATAATATGCCTGAACAACCAGACAGTATTTTTTACTACAAAAATGGTATTGCTTACACTCCCCAGAGGGTGAGGTGTCTCTTCTTTCATGAAGTCTGGTGGGGAGAGAACATAATCACATTTTCTTAAAATCCTCTCAGAAAGGTAATAGAAGGGACCTTTGTTTCTGTGTCCTCATAAAACATATAATGGGCAAAACTTTTAAAGGAAATAAGCATTTGTGAATATCAATTCTCTTCTGGGAGAGATAACTGTGCTATGAAGGAACTCTCTCTCTTAGGCTCCCCTGCATGTTGGAGCACTGGATTTTATTTTTGAGGACTGTGGGGCCTGAGTTGTAATTTAAGATTAGCTTGGAAGGTATAACCAAGGTTTTCAGCCAAGTATATGACTGCATTTCACGTGCAATTTCAAATGGGAGCAAGTGGAGCTTATATCCTCTGACTGAACAAAAAGACAACAGAAATCTTCGGGCAGAATTCTCTTCTTAGATCCTACGCTGCACACAGTGATGGCAAAGAACAGCATCTTCTGTGCTGCTTGCAGGGAGAATGCAGCTTGAAAACAGATGCCCAAAACACATATCTTTGATGAATATTTAGCCTAGAAGTGTTTCAGACTGAGAAGTGATCATACAAAATACATCTTCCTTGCCAGTATTATTTTACCAAATAAGGAGGAAAGCTTTATCCTACTTACTATCATAGATAATCTGGTTAAAGTGAGGACAAAGGAGTAGCTTTGAGTGTGCATTCATAGGAAGTACTGTGACATGTAGTGTACTCAAACATTTAGATCTTAATTTCTGGTTTGATGGTTTATAAATGGAGCAGAGCTTTCAGTTTTAATCATTTTTGGGGAAAAGGAACAGCTAAACTCCAGGAGTTTGAAATTTGTTTAGTCAGTTAATCACATAGAATTTTCAGTGAAAATTATCAGGTGCTAATTTTCAGTGAAAGGTGGTACATAGAACTTCAGAGGGCTGATTGTTTCATTTGAAGGAAGTAGGCAAGTGTGTGAAAAATTGCATGTAAAAGAGAGAGATCTCTGGACATTTTAAAAGACCCGTCCTAAGGACAGAAGGAAGAGGCCCCCAAGGCTCATAGCAGCAGATACACTCATGCAGAGTGTTGCCATCAGTGCTGCCAGGACAGTGGTGTGTGCCCATCAACTCCTTACATTGCTCCCCATGTACCACACTACTGCTGCCTGCTGTTACCACCCTGCTAAATGGAGGGTTTTTCTTAAGAACACACTTCCAGGTGTTGCTACAGCACCACACATTTGCAAAGTATGTAGATCATTGCTAATGTAGGAACATATTTCAGGCGCCATCAAAATTAATCAATATCCTTCAATATGGGACACAGCTGGCCTAGTTTGAGAAGTCTAATGTAAACAGTCTTGAGCAACCTGTCCCTATCCTTCTCCAAAAGGACAAGTTGAGTCCTAAATTCATCTGATGAAAATGACAAAGTGCAGAGGATACTAGAGCAGAGTAGATCATAGAACTGTGGAATGGCGGGGGAGGAAGGGACATTTGGAGATCATAGAGTCCAACTCTCCTGTACCAAAAGGCAGCTGGAGAGTTTGTGTTTGGACAGAACTATATCTGCACACAAGATATCACAATGAAACAGCAGGGTGAGGCACTGTGGGCAAACTACCACATGAGCCATGAGCCACAAGCAAGTGGCTGCCAGCTTTATATATTATAATATATCACTTGCTGAAAGGCAAAACTTCCCTCCCAGGGCCACTTATTCTCCAGGATAAAAACCTTTTCTCCATGAGGATTCTGTAAACACTTCCTGGGTGGGGAAGCAGACATCAGGAAGACAATGATGACACAACATAATGAAAACAATTTAGAGATTGATTAGCACAGAGCGAAGGGCAGAAGTACCAAGTTTGAAACACTACTGTAATAACGAGGAACATAAATCAGAGACTTTTCCTTGTGGTATCACTGCAAAAAAACTTCTTGTCTCTCAGATGGCTCTGTTAAAGTCAGTTTTGCACTGGGAATAGCCACTGGCAGGATGGCAGTCTACACTTTGCTCCTTAATCGTACTGGCACATTTAGTTGGCCAGAGTTTAATTAATACTAGATTGATTTATAGCTGCAGTCATGAAGAAAGTGAAAGTTCTAAGAATGACTTGCAAAGTCTAGATCCATGAGATTTCCTCTCTTTTTTTTGCTGTCAAGAATGTCTTTTGAAGCATTCAAATATCTCTGACCTCTCCGGACTGAAATTTGGAGGTAGGATGGCTCCATAAATGCACTGGGAAATAATACTTAATAATAGACAGACCTGAATCAATGTGTCCTCTCAGCTCCTTTGGGATGTGGGTTAGCCAGCAGAGCCAGAAGTTGTGCAATCCCTGGATTGCCTGGCTGCAACACGGCACAAGTCCAGCATGTGGGGAGGTGCCTGTTTATGCCTGTGCAATGGGGGGAAGTGCCCATTCTGAATCAAATTTAAAAACTCTTTCTCAGCACTCCTGGGACACACATGGTGATGACTGTGCCTGATGGCTTCAGCTTGGGAAGTGGATGGGACAAGCCCTGGAAAGAAGGGACCCACAAGAGGCCTTGCACCATGTGTGGTGTAACATGACCCCTCTGTTCTCACCCTATTTTTTCCACTAATAAAGCACTTACAAATAGCCTGTTGAAGGGGGCCCAAGTACATCAGACCCATGCACAGAGAAAACTGAAGTTGGTTCTACCAAGCAGCAGAGGCTACAGTCTGAATATTTCATTTAACTACAGTGCAACTCTACCATGACATGGATTTCAAGCCAAAAGTGAGTAACATTTTGAAGGGCCTTGATGAGAGGGGAGCTTGAGTTCTCTCTGTAAATCACAAGGGGCTGTGTCCTTCAGAGGGCAGGGTTGTACATGCTTCTGAGGAAAGAAAATGGTTGCTTTTTGGAAATGTCACACATTGCTTTTGCCCTTTCAAGCACACTGAGATACAGCCAGGGAAAGTACTAGCTAGGAGGAAAATTATGACTCTGTTGAATAACTGTCTGGCCAATACAATCTCCATAAAGAGTTTTTCAGATATGCCCTGTTCACAGCTATCACCAACTAATTGCAACATGACTCTATCATCACCAGAACTGTACTGACATGTGAGGAAGTGAATATGAACACAGAGCTTCCTCAGGAGCAAGGACTGTCCCACTTTTCACAATGATGTTGGAGAACAGAAATCTCTGTGGAGCTCTAATGGGCTACAGGGGTGAGCTGACAATAAGCACTCTTTAATTAAGCTCTTTGAGAAAGTCAAGCTCCCACTGGGCTTGTTGTGAGAGCAGCAAAGCTCCTGATTTATAGCAATTCAATGCCCAAGCTTCCTAATACTGATGTAGGACACCAAATCACCAAGACCTCTTCAGTGTAATTAAAGGCAGGATGTGCTCCTGGCTAGCATATCCCAGCTCTGAATGGGAATGCAGTCAGGGGTATTCCTGGAGTTTGTCCTGCAGCTTATATGGTCTATGCTACACAACAGGTTGCACTGGTGATGGTAAAAGCTCAGTCAATTAGAAAGGGGGAAGAAGTAGTGATGGGGTGATAATTCGGCATCTTCCAAGTTCTGACCATGCCACAAACTTGCTGCAAACTTTTGAGAAGTCTAAAGTTTCTCTTTTCCTCTTTTAAGTCAAGTAGAAAAAAAAAATTAAGCCCATTGGCATGCAGGGGTTAATTAGTTATGGCTTGATTTTCAGAAATGATAAGGAAATTTCATCTCATTCTTGGCACTCTTTATATTTGAAAAATCAGGCCAAAGAGTGTTATATTTCTTGCAGCATTTCTTTATAAAGAGAATATTGCTCTTATAAGCTAAATCTATCTTGGCCATCTCATCAGGGCATTGATGCTGCACATATAAAGTCTGCAGTAACTCCTCCCTGAAGCAGTGCCTGAGCACACACAGAGCATTATGTCACTGCTGGCCACTCTATGCTGTCCTTAGGTGGAGGTACCCGAGCAGGTGCTGCCAGTGTCCGGGGCTGGAGCACATGTGAGCTGGCCTCCAGCACACTACAAAGTCTGGCTGCACTTGGAACTGTCCTGCACAGGAAGAGCTGATCTGTGCAAACTGAACTGATTTGAGAACTCCAACTTCCAGACACTGACTCTCATAATGCCTTTATGTGCTAAATAGGAGGACTCCCTGCTCAGAAATGTTCCTTGTAGGGAATATAGCACTTTCTAGACTGCAGTCAAATCAGCCCTAAGCCTTTTCTTTAGCAAGTGCAGCTGGTGGAAGTTGTGGACACTTTACCAACTTAAGCATTTTCCAATCCCTCTGTCACTCTTGTTCCTCTGAAGACTTTCATCATCCTTCTTGAATTAAAGGAAGGCTTGTATGAACAGAAATAATATCACTTAATATCCCTGACTGTAGTCCTTCTAACTAATTCACTGTGACTATTTAACTGTGACTCTTAAAGTCTCATCTAGAGTCATTACTTTCAATCCTGTGAGCCTGCCTTCCCATCTGTGTCTTTTGATGCATGATTCTATGTCAGCCCACACCCACGTGCTTACCATAGGCAGCTATTCCCTATGTATTACCTTACAGGGCTAGATAAAAACAGGAAAAAAGTAACTGCACAATTTGAATCACCATTATCCTTGCTTTCTCATCAGAAAAAATTGGTCAGCATTAAAAAAAGAAATTACATTTTTCTGCTTTAGTGCAAAAATACCATAGGAAAGAAAATGTCAACAAGAAAACTGAGGTACAATTACAACCCTCAAGGTCACAACTGTTCTGTGGCCAGTGGGACTCTTTTGTGGGTGAAGTTACTCCCTGTGCAGAGGCTAACTGGGCTCTTTTCCTGAAAATTCTTCAAAAATAGGTTCTCTGCAGCAACTAGGTTGCTCTTACTCAGGATTGAATTTCAGTCTGTGTGCATATCAGATGAGTAAGATTTGGTTCAATGAAAGAGTCTGAAGGGAAATTTTTTTTCAAGCTGTGTGATGTGCAAAATCACCCAACCCATCAAGAAGAAAGACATGAAAAAAACAATAGAGACACCAAAAGCATAAAGGAGGAATAAAGACATCCTTTGGGATAAGGCAATGGAACACGTGTGGGTGGAAAAGCACACAGGAGAGATAGGGAAAAGAGAAATTACTGTATGCCCAGTGGTTATGTGTGCCATTGAGCTATAAATGCTTCAGGAGACAAAGGTAAAATTTATACAAGGAAGTGGATAAAGTCATCTAATGTAAGGTAAAGCTCTCTAAAAGCAGAGGAAAATTGAAAAATTTCAGGTGGAGAATGGAAAAAAAGACCAGTTCATGGTGTGAAGAGAGCACGACCAAACCCCCATTTGGTTCTTCCATGCATGGGCGTATGTTTACTAAAACCTTACTGCTTGCAACCCTGCTGTCACTGTGAAAGAGAGTATTTCAGAAGCAGCTGCATCACAAAGGCTCAGACACCCTTCAGAGCCATCTGCCAACACCTCCTGGTCATCCTGCCTTTCTCCAAAGACCAAGCAGAGCTATAAATCACACCCCCAGTGCCAAGGATGGGTGTTAGAATCATCATTGCTGGCTGAACTCACTTCTGTTTGCCCAGCAGCAAATACCTATTGACCCATATAAGTAAGAATTTCATGTCCCCAAGTGATGGATGAGAGTATACAAATAAAATGTTGCAACTGTAACTATCACAACTCACTGAGAACCGCATACAAGACCTATGCCCAGAGGTGTGAATCACTTCCAACAAGGGTAATCATGCATTACCTCAAGGAATTCAGGCTCCCCAGGGCAGGATTAATTTCAACCATACTGAATTATTTAAGAATTCAATGATTACTCCCAGTTAATTGTGCTGACTTATTTCTAGAAACAGTGGAGAGAGAAAGGCTCCTTCAAAGCCTTTGACTCAGAGGCATGGAGATTGCATGCAACTTCTCTTGCCATGGCAGCTTGTTGGGCAAGGTATGGGAGGCTGCCTGGTGACTTCAACCTCATTGCAGGAAATTCTGTTTTCCAGAAATGACTGTGCTGTTGTAATATTTTGGGGAGGTGTCAAGAGCTGAGAAGGAATATTTTACAGAAGGGGCTGAAACGTACCTTCAAAACCCCTTAGACCTACTACAAGCAGCTGTACACTGAGGCCCTGTGGAAGTTCATCCCCAAAAGAGACACTTTCCCATTACTGTCCCTTCACCTTGGGCAAGTACATCACCCTCTTTTTAGCCAGGCAGGCTCTCTGGGTGACACCATCCCCTTCTGTAGAGGGAACACCAGGCACACGTGCAGTGTGACTTGCAGCAGGCAGGCGAAAGGGGAGCTTGGCTGCCCGCTCTCTCCTCTGTCCTACTTGCTTTGCTGTGATTACATAAGAAGCATTTGCTTGGCTCCTACTTTCTCAATTTCCTTTGCTTGTTTTCTGATTTTTAGGGCACTCTTTTGCTCGAGTTACACTGACCTCTTTTGCGAGAGAGGGTGCCATATTTTCTGACTAAAGCCTCTTATCTTTGATAACCAGGCACATTTACTGTCCAAGTCAGTAGTTAGACTTGGGAATTCTTTTAATTAGAAAAGTAACCACTCTAATCAATAGTGAAATCTGAAAGCCCCATGTAACAGAGAAGGAGCTGTGCAGAAATACAGACCATCCGCAAGCAAGACAGACACCTACAGCAAGTATCACATTCATTTTCTCCTTTTCATTCAGCAGCGGAAAATATCTGAAGGGCATCCAAATGACTCTAAACACAGTCATCTGTGAGAAGTTCTGCTTTAGCTATAGTGAAATAAAAAAATGGCAGCATCATTAAAAACCCCTGGGTACCAGTTAATAAATTCCACAATTCTCCCTCCACTCTGGCCACTGTGGTTTAACCATGCAGCTGTGGGAGACTGTCAGCAGCACAGTGGCTTATCTGCCTTGGCTAGGAGCTTATCAAACACAAGCTGAGGGTTTTCTTCTCAGATGCGTGGCACAGGGGGCAGCTGATGCAAAGGCACAGATAGCCAAACTCCCAGCCCAGCCAGCTGGCATGGAGATGGATTTTCTCTTTAAATCATGACGTGGCCACATTAATTCAAAAGCTATTTTATCCAGGATAAAAAAAATCTTGTAATGTGGAGGGCAAGGGTGAACAAGGAGGCAGAAGACAGATGATGAGGTGACACAGGAGAGAAATGGGTTAAACCAGAAGGTAACAAAATGCACAAGGTTCAGCTTGGTCCAGGGGTCCCCTCCTCACCCTGCACAGGGACACAGCACCTGAGGGTACACGGGTTGCCCTCTGTGTGTATCCCAGGTACATGTTATGATGGCAGAAGATTGCTGTAAAATCTTCTTGTTGTGGGCTTCTATGGAAAAAACCCTGTTCCCCCACTTTAAGCTAAGCAGCTGCCAAGCTCCTGACTAGCAAGGCTGAACACCAACCCCAGGGATTTTGCTTGCAAGCCCTTCCAGAGCATGACATTGGTTAGTCAGTGCCGAAACCCTTCGGCACCCAGCCCAGCATGACGGTGCTTCTCTGCTCAAATGGAATGGAAGATTAATCAGATGTTAAAAATTACTATTCAAAATACATTCTGTGACATAAATACCCAGACTGACAGCAGAGCATTCAGCAACATGTCCGAATCATCTTCCTCTTCAGGAGAGGAACAGAAACCACTTCTCAAACAAATGAGAAAAAGACTTTGTTTTGCTTTGTTGCAAAGAAGAATCAACTGATGATATCAAACACTTAAAAAACAACCCCGTGGTTAATTATAATCTTTCTGGAGGAACCAGGATGGCTTCAGATTATTTTACATAACTGTGTTAAATCCCCCCTGAGAATTATTTGCCTCCTACACTCCAGGGTGCCTGAGCTTAAAAGATGGCCAGTTATTTAACAGGCTTGTCAGTAGCTTAAAAATGTACCAGCACTTGCTGCAAAAAACAATTGCAAGTGAATTTATTTCATTATCTTCACAGACCCTCCACAATGGGCAGGAAATTGTTCCTTGATGGTGCATTTTGTTTTGAAATGCGTATTGCACTTGTGTATTTAAATGGTACATAAAACATAAAACATATATATATATATATGTATATATATATATATATGGGAAAGGGGACTCAGCCCCAGCTAATGCTGTGATCTTTCCTTCTTGGGTTACATTTATTTGATTTTTGGTGTTTAAGATATGTTTTTAACCACAATTCTCTATGTTCACATAACATAAATTATGAAGTGAGGAAAATATAACATAAATAACAAAGTGAGGAAAGAACTGAATTGCTGCTCATGGACATTTAAGCCTAGTAATTTCAAAGGATTTTCCATGCAGACCTTGGTACCTCTCAAGTATTCCTCACCAGAGGACAAGACTGTTGCTGGGCTTGAGCAGGCAGAAGGACAATTTGTGTCTTCTCTCCCTCCTCTGGGATGTCTTTTTGGAGTAGAGACAGGTGTTAAGGTGGGTGGGTAAAAGAATTAAGCAGTGTTTGGGCTTCAGCATAGCCCAGGTATTCACTGTCGCAGAGACAAGAAATGAATACACTGGTAACATCTTAATTTTTGTTTCCCTCTGATGGTCTGGCAGCGAAGTATGTCATCTGTTAATCAAATTCTCAGTGAGTTATACAGGGACAAAAGTGTATATTAACTGCAACCATGAAGATGAAAGAAGTGAGATGCAGCAGATCTTTCTCAGCTGCTGATAGTAACAACCAACCCAAATGTCCCATAGAGTTGTAAATGGGAGCAGAAGCCATTCCTGAGCACCCCTGTGCCACCTTCAGCACCCTTGGGACTGCATCTGTGAAGGATATAGAAGCCTTTTCTAGTATTGTATTTGATGGCCAGTCCATCTGAGGGCTGGATGAGTGGCATCATGCTGATGGCAGGCAGCCAGCCCTGAGAGCAGCCTTTGGAGGGACACCTGAACTCTGCCAGCATCGACTCTCGGGTCAGGAACCTTTTAATTATAACTCTGACTTCTTCCAGCAAAGAGCTGTAAGGACTGGAGTTATATTATTACTGCTGGGCTCAGGGTTAAATCTCATGCTGGGAAATTCAGAGGAATGTCCCCCTGTGCCTCATGGATCCAGCCCCTTCTGCCAGCCACTTGCACCCAGTAACTCCTATCCTGCTCTTGCATAGAGTAGCTGGGAGAGGTCAGGGAATGGGAGGAGGATGGACTTTGTGGATTCAGTGTTACCACCTTCTCTGTGTCCTGGCACTAGATTTTCTGTGTTCACAGCAGGGCAGAAGGGAAAATACAGCCCTGAGCCTGATGACTGTAATTCCTATAACCAGGGATGGACGTGAAACCTTCAGCACTGAAACCAAAACCAAACAAGAGGGTCCATAAACTGGTCACTAAGCAAAAAAACCACCTCCCATAAACTGTCAGAAGGGAGTGTAGATTTCAGTGACCAGTCAAAGCCAACTGAGGACAGAAGTTCATCATGTCCCAGGCAAGCCTGGACTACATGCAGCCAGCAAACCCCAGCAGCAGAGGGACTCCAGTACTCAGCAAAAGGGTGAGCTGAACCTTGATGCAAACCCAACTGTATGGGAAGCTGCAGGGTCATGTCTGCTGCCACGAGTCCCTTGGCACTGCAGCACTGCAGAGCAGCACCACGCCTCCCTTCACACTTGGTTGAAGCTGTTCAAGAGGATGTGTCAAAACATGGATCTCTAAGCTCAGAAGGGAAATGGTACAAGCAGAGTTCAAGCTGACAGAGGGACCATGCCACAACAGCTGAGATGAGCACCAGGATGAATGGAAGATGGGATGGAACCAGAGCAGCCCTGCAGTGGCCAGAGGAGCAGGCAGTGGCTAAAATACAGCTGGTTTCTCATGAAACCTCTCTGCAGAGCTGGAGATGGCAGCAGTGGGCAGGACACTGGGCTGGCTTAGATGGATGGATGAGCAGCACGGAGGGACTGATCAAGCCAGGACTTGCATCAAGCAGGGACTTGCATTGTGATCTTGGGCCATGCCAGTGTCCAGTCCCCAGATCTCTCTGCATCCTGACCCATCCTGTGTACTGTGGGCTGTGTCTGACTCTGGGCCCCCACTTGCATAGTCTCTTGGGGTTATGAGGTAGGGAAGAGGAACTCTCCTTCCCTCTCTCTTTTTCTGTATTTGTAAAAAATTTCTTCTGAAATAATGTACAAGAACTCATCTAGAAAGAAGAAACTCAAATTTTCCGAGAACACTTTGGAGAGATTGATTTTGTGTTTCTGAGGGTGTAAATTTGGGCTTTGTGACTTCAACAGAACTATTTTGAATTTGCCTCATATAATGAAGCTGGCCATTTTGAATACAACTAGAAAATACAACAATTGATATTAAATGCCTTCAATCCCATTTTAATGAGCTCTGTATTTCAGAGCTGGGATAACTGCCCTCACTCCCTGCAGTTAGTATGAAAGCTACATGATTATCCATTATTATTATATGTCAAAACTGACACGAAAGTACAAAACTTCATCATAATTGGTGTAAAGAAAGTTAAAAGTACATAGCTGATGAACTTATATTATTCAGCTTCTGGATTTGCCACTTACTCCATTCAGGGCAACGAACATATACTATTTACACTTGTAAGTACATTATGTCCTTCCCCATAAGTCAGTCCCAGTAGGGAGCACTCCAATTGAGCTGCCAAAAAGAAAACTTTGGAAAAAGTCAAACCAGACAATTGTAAAGCTTAAGCATATTAAAAATCTACATTGTCAGAGTGATAGATTTGTGTTTTATAAATCAACCCTCTAACCACCTTTTTAAAATATAATGGAGCAATTCTAATTGCCAGTGGCAGCTCAGTGAGCAGGGAGTGGGGCTGGGGGGATACCACACTAGAGCACTGTGAAGAACAGTCCCGAGCAGCTGCCCCCTGCAAGAGCATCACTGCCACAGCACCTGCCTCACCCATCAACCAGGGAAGTGACAAAGTGCCTGAGGAAATTTAAACCTGCTCTGTAAGTTCTCACAAGGAGTTTCAGCAGCATTCCCCAAACTGGGTCTGTCTCTGAGATGTGCTGCCCCAGCTGGTGAGCAGCATGTGGCTAAGCCATGTCGTGGGCTTGAAACAGAGCAGCCAATCCAGTCCTCAGTGAGAAGTTATAAGTGGCTGGGTTGTTCTCCTCTTTTGTCTGTGGTCACCTGGCAGGGATGACCCAGGAAAGCCTGCAAAGGGACCCTCCCTGGGGCACTGGCCCAGATCCAGAGTGTGGTGAGGCTTTGGGCATCTGCTGTGCCAAGTCTGAGAGGATCATCAGCCCAGGGCTGCATCCTCTTACCTCCCTGCTCAGTAACAAAGACATGAAATACACTCAAAGCACATGCTCTGTATGCTAATTCAGGTGTTCACCTATAGATCGTGGGTACCCAAAATATCTCCAATCAGACATTAAAAGACTGAAACACAAAGTCCATAGCAGGCACTGAAGTTCATCTCTGGTGGCATGAAGGCTGTTTAAATAAGTGCCAGGGAGAAAGGACTTTCAAAGGATCTCCTAAAATTATCCTCAGAGAACCGACTGAGATGAACCAAGCAGCCTGAAGTGATTTCCATAGCAGAGGAGCGCCATCCCTTCCTCAGCACAAGCAAATGCTACACCTGAAAATAAACTTGAAATGTTCTTGAGCACTAGGCAAGTAGTTAGGGTTAGGCTAAGGAGGGTTAGGCTAAGCAGGTACAATTTCCATTGAATATAATGTATTTAATGTTTAGGTAACTTAAACTCTGCTCCTGTTCAACAGACTGCAGAAATTAGAGTAGAAAAACCCCAAAACTAGATATGCATCAAGCCATCTATGCCTCCTCTGTTCAGCATGGGGTAGAGTCTAACAAAGAAAGATTTATGTGTGGAAATGGAAAAACCAGGTAAAGAAAAATGCAAATAAGCAGCAAGACTGCCAAGCCAGACCAGGGGCTGAACTATGACCCTGAGAAAAAATGGATAGGGCAGCTTTTTCTTGGATTGTAAGGAACCAGCCTGTGTGTCAACTAAACTTTTCCAGCTATGAGTAAAGAAATAAGAAAGGCCAGAGAGGCAGGGAACCTCACAGGCTGCAAACATCTCAGTGCTGGGCTATGGCAAGTGCTAGGAAGCATGCAGAGGAAATGTAGCACCCTCCACCAGTAGGGATACAAGAGAGCTGAACTGGAACTTTGAAAAGGGCATGGAGTGATTGGGCAAGGGGGAATGCCTTTTTCTGTTTAAAGAGCAGGGTTAGATTGGATATTGGAAGAATTCTTCCCTGTGAGGGTGGTAAGGCACTGGAACAAATTGCCCAGAAAAGCTGTGGCTACCCTATCCCTCAAGTTGCTCAAGGCCAGGTTGGATGAGACACTGAGCAGCCTGGTCTAGTGGAAAGTGGCCCGGCCCATGGCTGGGGAGTTGGAACAGGAGATCTTTAAGATTTCTGAGAAGCCAAACCACTCTATGATTCTATGAAAGTGTCAGTGAAACAACAGGGAAATGAAAAACTTCCCTGCCCAGGGCCTGAACCTCATGGAAAGGTAAAATGGACAAATGACCCACAAGCACCATGGGGCTGCAGGATGCTCAGAACAGCCCCTCACCAGTGTGGAGCAGAAGGGTCCATGTGAATCACACCCCCTGCAGAGCTGGGGCAAATCACAAAAGAACATTTTTACTTGAAACTTCAAGTTGAGCTCTATGAAACCTTTTGGTTGCATTTCTCACTGAAAAGTAATAAGCCCATTTGCAAATGGCACTGCTGCTCAGTTTAATTTGTCCCCTTTCCCAGGGGAGCTCTGACCTCAAAAATCCCTGAGGCTTTTGGAATCGATCAGGATCTGTATTTTCCAGGAGAATACCTTATTTAAAAAGCATCTGAAAGCTGACTCTCAGCTAATCCCTTCACAACAAAAAGGCATCTTCTTTCCACCTTTTGGTCTGTCTGCTATTTTTTCTATCTCCCTGTCATTTCCTACACTTTAATGTATATCCAAATTTTCCTCTCTGTCCCCTTCTCTGTGGTCAGTTCTTAGTTAAAGGGTAAGTAAAAGACATGTATTTTTGTGCTCCTTGGGAAAGAGCAGATCAGAGGAAAGGAAGAACTGGCTGAGTGAACCATGTACCCACTCTCCATCACCAAGCATTTGAACAGGATGGCATCTCTGATCTCAAAGTACAGAAATACCAACAGCCACTGTCTGGAAAAACTGAATTTTCCTCAATGCCTGGGCAAACCAAAGATTTGGAGCTGTTATTAACAGACTGGGACAGCTGGAAGAAAGCTCACTGTATAAACTAATCAAAATGTGTCTAAGTACTGCGGGGCTGTGAATTTCTATTTTGAGAGGATGTGGGTAGTTAAGTAACCCCTGCCTGCTTGTGTCAGAGCAACAGTGGTAAGTGCCCTGCCTGCAAAAAACCCCAAGCCACAGAGGAATGAAATAAAGTCCTAAAATACTGAAGCAGAGCTTTTCATCTGCAGGAGACCCAGAGGGCAATGAAAAATCCAGATGGATGGACAACCACTCATCATTATTGTAACTCCAGCCATGCCTGGGGCAAAAGGCAGCAGGGAAGCAGCAGAAGTGCAGGACACACTGACCTAGGGCAGGAGGTGTGGGAGAGCCCACCAAAATCACAGCAGGCTCTACAGGTGGGTATTGTGCAGTTATTCCTATTGGGATTCAGATGTGGAGCTGTAATTATTGCCCCTTCCTCAGCCATCAAACCCCATAAGCAGTCAGAGAGCCCTGAGCTGCTGCACATCGGCTCAACTGTGGCTCCAAAAGCAGCCCCCAGAGCCAGGCAGCCTCCCTTGGACATGCTCTCTGCAATGCCAGCCCCATTTCAAACCTTGTCATCAGGTAACACAAAGGTGAAAGGGGTGAGAACAAGGAGTAGACAAGAGAATGATTTATGTCATTACAGGTGAAATATAGATAAAACCAGGTTTTGTTGCCACACAGCCCAGGGAAGAGGCTGTCCAGGGCTCACTGTGCTCACTTGTCCACTACTCCTTCACTCTGGGCTTTGGCAAATGTGGGTGTAAGGTAACTCAATGCTGCAACCATGCTCAAATTCTCCCTGAAAATGCCTGATTTTTCCAATTTCCAGCTAACCTACCTAATGTGATGCTTCATGGGGGACAGTTAAATAGCCAGAAGCAACAGGCATGAAGATAGCCTGCTGTGAGCTCTTAAGACTTTTCTATAAGTCTAGTATTTAAAAGGCTAATTACTCCCTGTGGTGGCCAAAAAAAAAAAAGGCAAAAAAGGCCTACTCTAGAATTAGTTTGCCTTGATCCCTTCCTATTCATAACAAAAAATGAAAACATGAAGCCACCATATTTTTCTGCAATTAAGGAAATGTGGCTAATGCTCAAGCTTGACTTTGTCCACTTAATTCACCTGGAGTAGCACCACTGAGCATCTGGGGAGCTGCTGAGAAGTGGGCACGCCAAGAGCTGATCTAAGGATTTAAACATCCTTCTTCAACCTTCAAAAGAGCTGAACGTGTTATTAAGGGTGTCCAAGAGGATGCTTGTGAACCTTCTGTGGATAGTACAGGTGCTTATCCCAATGGCATCTCTGTCCACCAGCAGCTCAGACTGTTCAATACAAAAAGGGAAAAACTCAAGAACAGCCTAAGAAGACTGTATGCATGGGTGGATAGCAAACCCACAAAGGAAGAAATCTCAAATTTCTAGCTCATTCAAGTGGAGGTCCCAAAATCTGAAACAAAAATATTCAGTGAGTTCTCCCTGCAGATATATTAATTATATCCTGATGTACATTCTGCAAACCACCTCCCATGTCACAGACAAGTATTCCAGGTATTAGCTGACTTGCATTTCAAACACTAGAGAGAGAATGGACATAGTGGGACTACGGGCACCCCTGGGCTCTGAGTAATGAGGTCCATCAGCACCATTCCTGTCTCCAGGAGCATCGCTCGGCATCACCTCAGGTACCTCTGGGTTTGGGATTAGCCATGCCATGGTGATGGAGGCAACAGAGCTGGGGTCTGCCTGGGATATTTGGATCAGGTTCAACTTAGCTTCTTTAAAAAGTTTAGCTACACCAAGTGCAGAGTCTTGGGGAAAGGATGGAGTGGTAAAACAGGACTGGTGACTGGATGCAGTACAGAAATAAGGGAGGTGCTGAGCACAGAAGCAGCAAAAATTTGGTGTGGCTACCATTGAGCTTGATAAGCAAGGCTTACTGATTTCTGCAACAGTTTCCTAGTGATTCCTTCTTGGAGTCTAATGTAGGGCAGGGTTGCTTCACGTGAGAACAGCTCAGGTAGCTCCAGCAGTCACCATGCTCTGCACACGAGCTAATCTTTCCACCTGGATCTGGGAGCTCAGACAGGTGCAGCAGATAAGAACTTACATAAAGGGATGACCTGAAGGAATTTGTTACAAACTGCCCTCTACAAACTTAGGGAGATTGCACTACCAGCCTTCTCTTGGTGTAACAGGGGTCCTCCTTACTTACACAGAAAGAAAACACTTGCCAATTTTTGGAACATCACAATGTATTATAAATGCATGGGAAAGGGAGAAATATCCAGTTCTCATGCTTGGTTTTCATGAAACAAAAAGTTCTGGGCCAAAATTTTAGATGCTGGGATGACTAAAAGGTAACACCTAAATAATTGTGGAGCTTACTAGAGCGCTGCTGTGCTATGATTTCAATTGGTGTGAAGCACCAGCAGCAGATCAACAGCAACAGACATCAGCCAGCAACCCAGCTCAGTGAGTCTGTTTGCATTTCTTTTCCACAAGATAAAGGCTGTGCTGATGGTTATGTTGGTGATTGTCCAAGAGGGGTAAACTCTGAGGAAAGCATTCAAAGCTCTCAGAGATACTGAGAAAAGGGAAGTGGGAGATTCCACCTCTGCTGTTCTGGCAAGTGTTCCTTAGGACCTATATTTGGGAGTAGGTGCACTTTTCAGATCAGAGGAAAGACAGCTCTCTACCAAGAAAGACATGGCTCAAGAGCAGCTTGGAAGTGGCAGTCTTTGCTAAAATATTCCAGGCAATTAGGGTTCAGTCGTGTCCTCTCCTCTGCTCTCCATTTGCCTCCAAAACTGGTGATGTTTCCCAGGAGCCTGAAGGTGGGGGAGGTGGGACCTTCCTCTGGAGCTGATGGGGACCATGGCAGAGGCTGGCCCCTGGGTGGCTGTGATCTGGGGAGGTCAGTGCCAGGCTCCAAGTCCTACAGGGAAGGGCAGCCATGAACCCTCTTTGGTGCTCCCAGCAGGGTGAAGGAAGGTGGCAGAGGAACCAGCCAGTTTCGCTTGATCACACGTGAGCACCAAGATGGAGCTGCCCAGCCCCTGAGAAGCCCCAGCTTCCATCACTGAGAGGGGACTGCTCAAACCCCAGCTGCAAGTCACAGATCTGGGTTCAGCTGAATTTGAGTTCTGTGCTTCACCAGCCATTGTAACAATGGCCTTTCCTGCTATGAAACTCTCTCAAGCACAAACATCTGTGTGTGAACATGGCCTTCTTTTGAGGACAGAAAAAGAAAATACCTCCTTTCCCACAACACTTGTCACAATGAATGGTAACTATGGAATCTTTCACACTTGTCAGTGGTTTTCAGATGGAAAAAAAATCTTAACAGGTATAAATAAATGAGAAAGATATAAATAAATAATATAAAGTCTCACCATAAATTAATGGAATACAAATATGTCTGTGTCTGAATGAAAATGCAGCAATACGTAAAGGTTTTCATCTTTTCCATTTTTCAAATACTCTTGAAAATAAATATTTGGGGTATTTTTCATATAGACAGAAAGAGAGGAAACCCATGCACCTTACTTTATGAGCTATTATTTCTATGTGCCAAAATAGCTGCTGTATTAAGATGTCAAGAAAAAACAACTGTGTGTTTAGTCCCAAAACCAAACTCAGTATGAGTAGAGCCAGTGCTGGCTGCTCTCCTAAGGGTCTCAGTCTAATATACTTCAGCTCTGGTTTGGAAAACCATCTTTAGGGAGGGAAAAACCACAGCCCCATGTCTGCCTGGCTGCTTGCCAGCCTACAGACTGGTACTAAAGAAGGCAGGGATGTGGCTGAAAAAGACACTTTCCTCCCTTCAAAAGAAAAAAAGAAAAGAGAAAAAAAGATCCAGCAACCTAAAACCTGAAAAGTTTATGCACTGACTGCTGAGCTGAGGCTCCTTTTGCACAGGTCACTGGACAGACATCAGATGGTAAAACCTTTTAATTGCTAATGGCCTGGTCTGGATTTCAACACATGACACAGAGATAAAGGACTCTATCCTATTATCAGTCCCCTGAGCAACTGTTACATCTTATTAAGTGTAACTATAGATTCATAGATCAGAATCCCGTATATGGAGAGTATCATGGAACCATAGAACAGTTTGGTTGGAAGGAACCTTAAAGATCATGTAGTTCCATCAGTTTTTTGACTGGAAGCAGAGTATTATTAGGGCATTCCCTTGCTGTAATAATGCTTTGTGAATTCCAAAGCAGAACCCCAATATCAGGCTTTGTTTTTGCTTTAATGCTACAGCTGTTGAAGTGACAAAGCTGGGCTGGAAAGCAATTTGTGCAGCAGGGAATAAAGAGCAGAAACAGATTTCTGATCCTTTGTGCCACTTTACACCCAAAAAAAAAGCGTAGGTAAAAGCATTCAGATAGTTCTATCGTCATTGTTTTTCAGAGAGAAATCAAGGCCAGGCACAGCTACAGGCTTTGCATAAGATCACACCCCAAAGCAGTGCAAGGGCAGAAGCAGAAGTGAGCACATGTGATGTGGCAGCTCTCTCTAACCAAGACATCACTTCCTTTGCTAACCCTGCACCAGAAAGGGAAAGGCAGGATCAAGCTGTGCAGTGCCTGCAAACCCACCAAGGATGGCACACCAGGGGAAGATGTGGATTCCAGGACAATTTAATATCAACACAATCCCCTAAGAAACAAGGCCAGCAAGGACTTAATTTGTATTTTAAATGCACACCTCTCCTTAAACCTTTAGCTCCTAAACAGATAAGTGGCCTTATTCTGCACCACCATACATCAGTGGCTCCACTGAAGGCAACAGAGCCACGTCTACTTTTATCAACTAAGAATCTGATCCAGCCTTCTAAGAAATAAGGGGCATACAGGGGGTGAGATGTTCACCTCCTTCCTGCTCCTTGTTATGCTGCTTCCCATACCAAGCACTTGGCACCTCGTGGGACGGGGGTCTTTGGGGGGAGGCTTAACATATATTCTCTGGTAGTGGCTGCACTGATTGCCAGCAGAGAGGGAACTGTAAGTCAGCAGTGATAACCAGGGCCCTGCTGAGCCGCCACCAGTGGGGAACCTTTGCAGCTCTGAGAGGTTAATAGTCTCATAAATAACAGGTCTTCTATGAGATACTACAGTCTGACTGCATTTCCTTAAACAGTAAGGAGATGAGCTGATCCCTGCCTTAAAATATGGAGATTTGTGTGTTTATTAGCTGCACTACCCACCTTGCCCATCTTTGAGCAACACAGTTTTTCTCCAGTTGCAGATATTTTCAAGTCATGGACAAGGAACACAAAGAGGCATGTGCAAACCAGAGTGCTGAGGGTGGCTTTTGCAGGCTGCATGGACGATTTTCTGGGAGTGCTGCTGATGCATTGTGATTAGATGCCATTTTAGCTCGCCAATGATCATTAAGTGATGCTGTTCTTTCTCTGTCCTGCTACATCTGGTCTGGCAGCAGAAAGCTCCCTGTGATTTATGACAGAGATTTTGTGAGGAGCAATCTCTCTTCGAATCCTGCTTGGTTTTTTTTTTTTACTTTAATTTCTTCTAGATGAGTTTTCAGAAGCACTGAAAGCTTGATGAATCACTTGACTGAATGGGCCACATACTTTCCTCTTAAGTCAGCTTTGGCAGTGAGCCACTGAACATATCTTGAGGCTTTGCTTTGAGTAATATTTTCATTGGTGAGGCTATTCAAATATTTGAGGCCAGGCCACCCATTTCTTGTGTACCCCACTCTTTGCACTTAAGCAGGGGAGGAAAGCTGCAGTATCATGCTCTAGAAACCTGGGCACAAAGGCACTGATCAAGAGGAAATCTTGCCTCCAACCCAAAGGAATTTCCCTTTGGATATAACATTGTATGCCCAGCTGCAAGGCTGGGACAGTGCAGCTGTGTGCAGCTGGTGTTAATGGCACTTGAATGTGACCAGGACCAGCAAGGGCTCAAGCCTGCAAATGAAGGAGTCACTGCTGCTGCCTTCATGCTCCACTCATGGAAGTAGCGGAATGAGTGATCTGCTCCAGGCTGCCATTACCCAGCACAGGAGGGGCTGGGGGGTCCAATGCTTGGGACAGATACACACCCATGTGCAGCCTGAGTTAGCTTCACCTCTGCAGTCATAGAAATACAAAATCATAGCAGTGTTTAGGATGCAGCCCCAGACCTTTAGACTTTTAAGATCACCAAGTCCAACCACCATCCTCCTGCCCCTCCCCTCTTGCTCTGGCTGGGAAGGCTGCAATTCTCTGTCAGGTTTCTCACCCTCAGCCTGGCACTCTGCTCCCTTTCAGGAACTTGATCCTGGCAGCAGTTGCCCTCTGCCCCCATGCTCTGCAGCAGGTCTGGAGCTCTGGCTTTGTGGAGGCTTAAAAGGACAGAACCCGGGGCAGGAGGGGAACGAGACAGGGCGAGGGGGGTGTTGAGAGTGCAGGAAGGAGTAACCAGTTTTGGACAAAGCAGTGCAAACAGCCAGACGTATTTCAAACTGATCACAACCTGAATCAAAACTCAGTTATCCCAAGATTCAGTGTTCTGAGCAAGAATAAAAGTTTTCAGATGTTCCAAGGGATCTTCTCTAACACAATCCTGGATCTAGGAGTAAATTCTCCTAGTATTGAATTTGTGAGCCTACATCTCTCCAGTGAGTTTAGAAAGTTTCAAGCTAATAATTTAAAAATGACTGTCTTTTTTTCTAGCCACTGGATTCCAATTAGCTTTACTTTTCATTACAAAAAGGAAGCCCCCATACAGCCAGCATCCTGCGGACTGATAATCGGATGCAGGTACAGAAGGACGAGTTCAATCAAACCCACCTTGCTGGTTTGAAGCTCCTGTTCATTTTAGACTCATTTCAGCGTGGCAGGTCACAGCAGTATAAACATCACGGGAAAAAAAAAGGGCCGAGCTGGCAAATAGTCAGAACTTGCTGTTCCTGACCCAGTAACCTACTTTTTGAGCACCACATAACATGAAAGCCACCCTTAGCTCAGACTGCGACGTCACCTCTTACTTAACTTCTTAGAGGGAAATAGTGGGTCCGATTGGAAAGAGTTCGACGAGATGTGGTCATCATTTACTTCATGCTGACCACAAAGATCTGTTTAGGTTAGACAAGAAGGCACAGAATGAGTGGTTTCTAACCCCAAGTCATTCACAGCCACCTTCTGAACACACATGTTCCACGCAGCACAGTTTGGACCTTGACGTCCATCATGCTGACACACGGAACAACCTGAAATTTTGTCCACAGCACGAGTGCCACTATCAGCTTCACAGCCACAGGCAAAGAAACTGTCCAAGGGAACCCTCCATGAAGGACCCTGTTTTACCTCTGCAGTGCTGCTTTAGCTGTTTTCATTCCGACTCCCTCAGTGTGACTGAGGTGGTGTTCAGAGAGCACACAGATTAGTTCTTAAAGGCAGAAAAGACTTAGGGACCCCTGTGACCAGCCAAAACTGCTCTCTATACCTGTTCTCCCTTCAACAAGGCAACAACAGATGCCATCAACACCCACCACCTGTGAGATGGCATCTGTCTTCCCCTTCCACTCTTTGCTGCCCCAGATTTCTCCTCCATCAGAGTCTTTTCTTCAGCCAACAAAGCTGACCCCATGCTCACCTTCTTTTTTACCTCTGACGAGGTTAGTAAAGGACCCTGGGGAACTGCTAAATATGGCAGAAGAAGATATGTTCTCAAGGATGTGCAGCATCCCTTTTCTCCAGGACAACTCATGGGCTGCTAGGGATTTACTCCTGCAATTTATACATAGTTTATCTTCTTTCTTTTTTAGTGACAGGAGTGGCATCACTGGTTGAAATATACCTGGACAGAGTGTTGCTTTTCTGCAGAGAAGAAACCTGTGGCACTTGTCATCCTCAGACAGTCCCTGCTTAACAAACGGTTAAGCTTAAGAGTTAACAGTTGCTTAAGTTCAGCAAAACATCTACATCTTCAAAGCATTTTGTTTGCCTAAAGCCATCAGGAGTTTTCCCATCAAAACACAAATGGAGATGGACTAGGAATAAAGTTTTCAGGCAGTTTTCTACTACAAAGAAAAAAACCACAGAAACAGAAATTATACTCATCCAGTGTTCTTTGCAACTTTTGTGAACATCCTTAGAAATCAGTGTTTAACACTTGCCATTAAGAAATAAAAAATGAATTAAGACTAAATTCAGGCTTAACATTTGAAAGGATTAATATTTTACTCCACATCAGGGAAAAGAAATAAGAGTGGTAAGACAGAGTGAGAGACATTACAGAAGGAGCTCTTTAGGGAAACGATGGGAAATGATTCTTTACCAAACTATACCCATTTTTGCAGGCAATTGCTTCCACTGCATCTCTCAACTGAAACACACACACACACATAATAGGAAGAGGTAGAAACCAAATCACTTTTGATTGAATATTCCAGCTACATGCAAAAAGAAGTGGTTGAAATAATCAGAACCAAGTGTCTTGAAGTTATTCCACCTTCCAGTTGGCTCAAACTGACTACGATTTTGTTTCTATTGACACTTGGACTTCTCATTGCAGAGCAGGAGGGGACAGGGCACTGCAGTATGTTAAAAATTCTAGCTACATTTTCTTGCATCATCACAACCCATTTTCCCACCATCTCTTCTACCAGCAGTTTTAACCTAAGATTAAAAACATATGGAACTATTTTACTCTGGCTGGCATAAGTACAACACAAACGTAAATGTTCTAATACACATAAGAAGTAATTTTTCTTTACTACAATGTCCAATTTAGATCTCTGAAATTGTAAAATTAAAATCTATTCTAATCCATACTTACACAAAAAAGGCATTTCTAGCAAATTATAATATCTAACTGCTTATTACACAAAAATCTCAGAATGACTGTATTGTAAAAAAAATAATTGCCTAATTATGAAATCTTGATGATAAAGACACCATTGTCATGAAAACATCTGGACTGCCAGCCCCCCAGAATACATGGAATTTCAATAGGCAGAGCAAAATCAGGAGGCAGATGAAAGAAGAGTTCTAAAGAGGTCCAGAGAAAAAACTGTCACCACTGCAATTTCTCTGTCAAAGTGCAGGGGATGGCTACAAAGAATGTGACCAGTAACAACCTATTTGCAGCGGCAGAGCAATAAAGGTGCATGGGGAGACGAGGGACAATTAACAAACATTGTGGCTATTCTTGCACAACCTTGGAAAAAATACACTTCTACTCTACTCTTCTACGATGTCGACCTGGAAAATAGTCATTGCCTCAGGGTGTTAGAAACCTGTTATCAATCTGATGCCATAGAATAACAGAGTTGACAAATCTGAACAGAACAGCAATCAATAGCGTTTCTATAGCATTTAACTCGCATCAAACATCATTTAAATGATATTTGAAGACCAAAAGAGGAAGAGGAATAGGAATGAAGGAGGGGGAAAGGTTAGGTACACACTAACAGAAGTACAGAGAAAAAAAGTAAGAGAAGTTTGACTGTTGTGTTCAGCCAAACAGGGCTGACCACGAACAAGAAATCTGTTCCTTGTTGTCAAGCCTGTCATAAACGTTATGTTAATAGTGAAGTTAGTGCCTATTTTAGCTGCTTATGAAATGATGAAAGTTGTCTTGGAAAGAAGGGAGTTCAAAGACATCATTATCCCAGATATGAGATGTTACATCAAAAGGACCAGAAGAAGCATGAGAACATTTCCATTAGACTGGAGGATGCAGTCTAATAAGAAGAGACCTTGTCTGTGAGCCCAGGATATGATCACATTGGAGAGACCTCTCCCAGTACAGGACTTTTCTCCTTTCCAGCTGAGCTCCAGCCCTGAAGACATGTACACCTATAACTGGCCCTGAGCATGCAGGCAATTCCAGGGAATCAAATGAAGTTCCTTGCTCAGATAGCTAAAAGTTCACAGGGCAGCATTCACAGGGCTGACAGCTCCAGTAAGGTGTGATTTCTTACCTCTAACTAGAGCTCCCATTGCTGGCAGTGACTTTTCACCATTGATCAGCCTAAATAATCTGCAAAGCCCCAGAACCAGACAACAGATGAGACATCAGAGAATGATGTATCACTTATAGGATACACTTTGGTTATGGGGGCGACTACAGGGCGTGAAAAGCACAGTAATCTTCTCACATGGCTGCCATCTGTGGTTCTCTGCTAAAGGTTATTACAGGACTTTATTGTAAAATGCTGCTGAGTGGGATTTATAATTCAGTGGACAGCCAAGAAGTCCTCCCAAATGAATATGGCCCAGTTGTGGGGATTCTGCTCACACTGGGTATTTTTGATCACTAACATGATAAAATCCGCAAAGCAGCATCAGCCTGTGCATCTGATATGTTTTCCATACACAGCTCTGCACAACAGCCAAACCCATGGAGCTGACCATCTCCTTCAGTCTCAGGTCTCACTGCTGCTTGTGTGGTGTTCAGATGGTGTGATAAAACTCATTCCCTGTGCAAAGGCTCACTGTGAGATCTGTACAGGACTTTTGTCTCCCCTAAGCCTGATAGATAGGAGACTTAAGAAGTGTGTGCACTGAGGAATGGCCTGCATGGTACCAGTGAACAGAGTTGCATGCACTAGGAAAAGCTTTCATATCTTTCTCTAAAGAAGTATTACTCTTCTGCCAAGTAAATAAAGACGCGCCTGTTATTTACTTTTGAGCACATATTGCAAAGCTCATGTTAATTAAACTTCTAAAACACACAACAGAATAAATCTTTGTTGACGTAATGCCAACAAATTGTATACGAATTCTCCCCCGCTGTTTAGTCAGTAAATATTTGCTTGGAAAGACTAACTTGTGCTGTCCTAGACAAAGAACAAACCAGTTAGGGCACTAGAGCCAAGAGCATCCTTTCTGCTCTCCTGGACTCCAGAGCTGAAACTCCAGGATGCTCTACACAGAGTTCAAACATCAGGCAAATACACCAGGAAGGAGACAGCCGGGATAAAACCCACAAGCCTGATGCCAGGCTCTGTGGCACCTCAGCTCAATGGCACCAGAGAACTTTGGTACACATCAGAGACCTCATGTTTTTCCCTGGGTGATTTATTGGTTGCAGCATAGGGATATGGCAGTGATTGAAAGGATGGTCCAAATACAAAATCATATCCAAAGCCCAATGTACATCACAGCAAAAAAATCCTCTTTTCTTTGGAGACACCAGCCCTTTAAAAGACTGCAACTCTCAAAATCCAGGCACTGGAAACCTAGGAATATAGGGTCAGTTATTCATTTTTGTTTAGGTGAATTTCTAAAGTATTTCACATATGGATAGATTTCTAAAATCTAGTTCCCAAACCCTAGTTACTCACAAAATAATGCACAAGGGACACCAGTTAAATGTTGTTTGACATTTACAGAAGGGCTTTAGATAACTCTAGTCTATAAGCGCAACTGCACTGTTAGACTATGCAGTGACCAAACACTTGCTAATGGCAAAGCTGCTACTGACTTCAGCAGACAGAAGTTCATCCCTAAAATCCCATAAAATGTCAATCTGTTAGTATCCCTCTCATTATTAATATACATATATTTATTTTTAAAGCAGATGGACTAATAGCACAAGGCTGAAAGTTGTCCAAAAGAGAAGTGTTTTCTACTGGGGAACAGCCTATGAAGCACAAACACTCCCAAAATACATGACTCATGCTGGCAGGGTGTCACAGCACTTTTCTGAATTTGAACCAACACAATCTGAGATCCTTTTCTCCTTGCCAGTTCAGACACATTTCAAGAAAATTGCAACTATACTAGCAAAGCCTCTTAAACTTCACATCATCTCCCTACTGAAGCACATGCAGAACGTACCAGTAAAAAAAAAAACAAAACAAAAAAGAAGATCATCTTAAACTGACTTATTATGCAGACTCTCATACCTGTCTTTCAAATACAGACTTGATAGCATTACCATTCTGGATTAAAGGGTCTGGGACTTTGTTAAAGTTTCCAAGTAACGGTCATGGGGAATTGCTTTTAGTTGGTTTCTTTTCTTCCGTGATCCACAAGGATAATGGACATGTAATGCTGCTTATCTATACTCCATACCTACATCTGAAAGACAGAGGCATTACCATTGCTTCCTCTATAAGAATAAGATAAATACAGTTTATAAGAAGGCATATTTACATAAGTTTTGATTACTCATGCAACAGATAAAGAAGCCTTAATGCACATTTTTCTTCTACACGCTGCTGTGTGCTCAGTGCTTTGTTTGGAGCTATTTCATAGAAGAATGTCTTAATAGCCTTTTTTTTCTTCCATACAAGAGCTATTTCCAAACACCAACTGTAGCTTCTGTTCCAATAGCACTGTCAACCAGTGCATTGTTACTGCAAAGCAGATCCATCACAACCACCAAATTTCAGCTTTGGCAAATGCAAAGTGAATTTTTCCTCTTGGCATTGCAGTGCAATGGGCTTGTGTGTTTGAGAAATATAGCCTTGAATTTCCTACATAGCTGAAGGCAGTTCTGGCACCAGACATTACTTGATGTTATTAAGACCCTTAGACAAGGGCTGTAGTGAAACTAAACTGATGCTTAGGTTCATCCCTGTTCAACCAAGTGCTGCTGCACAACTGAATAATTCAGTCACAGCTTTTGTGTTCCAGTAGTTATCCCTCACCAGAAGCAAGACTGCAAATGGTGCCTGTGTTATTTCTAACATGGCTCAGTTTCCTTGGTTAGGATGTTTAGGGAGAAGCCTTAACCCCAGTGTCCAGCTCAAAAAGATCAAACCCACCCCAGATCTCCTCCCCAAAATCAACCAAACAAAACCACCTCAAATAAAATTAACAGCTTTAGCCTGACATGGAGGATGTCAGATTGTCAGAACTGCAGAAATACCCCCTGGTAGAGCCCAGTGAGAACTTACAGGTAAGTGAGCAAGATGAAGCTGGGCTGCAGAACCATCCCCCATAATGTGCCAGTAGGAACAATGCTTACCATTCCACCTTCCAGGAAATAAATCCTGACTTGTATAAACACAGCCATGCCTGTGAGAGCCAGCAATAACTCACATGCAGAGTGAGATCCCTTCTAACAATGATACAGATCTAGAGAGGGGAAATGTTATTTAAAACTAAATTCCTCAAAAAACCCCCAACACCCACAGCCAGATGAACTTGAGATAAATACGATTAAACTTCTGACAAGTGGCTCAGGACATCCAAACTGAAATGCCTGAAAAGGGTCCAGTTTCCAAGAAATCACTTGTTTGTGGTGCTCTCCAGGACTTTTCATGGGTTCTCCAACAATGCCTTCAAGGTGGAGCCCCTGTCTGGTAGGTGGGCTAATCTGGGAGATGTTTCATTAGGCACAAATGCCTCACTGGATCTCTCCAGTGGCAGTGCAGCATTCTCATCCTCACAGGCATCATACCAAAGCATCATCTAAAGAGTTAGACTGTCCATCACCTCCTAAGTAATTGCTGAAACCATCTGAAACCCCTCCCCCAGTTCTATGGTGGTGAGGACTGCAGAGAACACACAAACAAAATGTATAACCCTACCAGAGGGTATTTTCTTCTCCCCTCAGAAACAGTTACATGTACTCATAGATACCATTCCTAGAAATGAATGCTAGCTAGAAACCTAGCTAGAAACATCTTCATCTTTGGGGAACTAAAAGTTAATTTCAACAAATACTTCCTCTCAAAGGTAAAATTAAATAAAAGTATTGTGATGGTAACAGAGCTGTGCTTTTCAACAGCCTCTATATTACATCTGGTTAAGGCTACAGTGATGTGCTCTCCAGTAAGACACAACAAACTTTTTGACATTCAGTAGAATAATAATGCAGCTCCAGCTTTGCTATGTTGAGCAGTCACTAACCAAAACACATCCCCAGGTAAACACCAGAGGAGCCAGGCATGCGCTTTCCCAGGGCTCTGCTCCGTGACCCCGTTTCCCTGATGCTATCGCTCTATCCTCATTATAACACTTCAAGAGGGAACATAAATATCTTGTACATCAAAATGCTCTTGACTTTTACAAGCAACCTGATTCAGCAACCCTAAGGGTGCAGTTTCATGACCAGCTCAAGCAAATCTCACCCTTGAAAAAGCACTTCTGCCACTCTCAACCTCCTTTGCATGAAAAATCATGCTTACATGGTTGAAAGAGAATGCTTGAAGAGACATTTTATAAAGATCAGCTTTCAAATACTTTGCCACTGTGCCAATGCAGCAGAGATTGCACAGAGTAGAAGACAGAACTGCCTTCTTTAGTCTTAAAGCAGCTACTCGTGAATTTGTCTCAGTTTGAGACAGGTTAGGAGAAAACATCCTGAAATTAACGTCTCCTCTAAAAAAGGGCAGGTTTCAGCACTCCCTCCTCCCATCAGATGAAAAGAATTTCTTGGAGGGAAGTGAAAAAAATTGTTTATTTAACACACAGAGTGCATGCAGGCATGGGAAAAAGAATAAATAATGCTAGACATTAAAACCTTCTCGCTGTGGAGAAAGCTGGTGGATTTTAGGGTCCTGCTCAGCTTCTCCTGAGGTCCGGAGCCGGGAGGCGGCATCGCTGCAGCCTCCCCTGCCTGGGCTCCCAGGGAAGGTCTAAGTTTTGGACTTAGCCAAGCAGTTCCAGAAGAAGACACAGAAATTACCAGAGAAGCTGGATGCAGCTCCAGGAAGCTTCTTGCCTCAGCTACCAAACCAGAAGCTAGCCAACAGCAAAGCTCCCTGCGGAGCCCAGTACGGGGCAGGTGTGTGAAACCGCGCCGAAAGAACTCCTGCGCTTCCCGCCCTTCCCCCGGGCCAGCTGGAAGTTACAGGACCCATGTCTGGGCATAAGGCAGACGATAGGGGAATGCAGTATTATACAGTCACCCCAAGACAACTGCTATCCTTGGTGGCACAACCTATTGCCTGTGATGGCCATCAGTAAGTCTCACATGCTCCCTGCTATCTGCAGGGAATGGACAGACCTCAGCTCTGTATTTTGGGGACTTGTGATTATTGTTAGCATTGGTGGGCTGATAGCCAGGAATTCTACACTGAGCCTAGAACCTTGCCACTGAATGATTTTAGTAATCGATTTAGTTTATCTCCCATCTCCTTTTTCTGACAGCATTTAAACCCACTTTCCTCTCATGTTTTCTTAAACTGTAATTTTTTATACTGTATCATGTAGGCACCTCTCTACCTTTGACTGTTGAAGATCCCCTTGTGGGGAGCCACAAAGTTGGGGATCTCCTGAAGCTCACTGCAAGCAAATTTTGTACAGCCTCATCATCACAAAATGCATATTTTGTAGTTGATAGCCTTCAAACTCTATGCATGATCTACTGTCCCAGCTTAATACAGTATTCCAATCTCATGTAGAACTTCTCATGCAACCACAGGAAAGACAATAGTACCAGCAAACACCTTCTGCCCTGTGGAGCACTGCATAGGTGACAGGACAGTTTTAGGGAAATGAAGATATTCTTAAAACTACTCAACACCATGCAGGAACAGTTGTTAAAAGCGGATATAAAAGCCTGCAAAGAGGAAACAATTCCCAGTGTTCAGCATTGAGTTTTATTGCCCCATAAAATTCAGCCCTGTGCCCCATATGCTGCAGTTTTATCTGAAGAAACTCCATCTACAATCTACTGTTTACACGTATAAATACTTTAATAGCACAAAGGTTGCCAAAGATCAAGGACCTGATTCAGTAACACAGTTTAATATTAAGCAGCACCTCCATCAACATGATTATTTATCTACTCAAATTCAAGGAACTGCTATGCACTTTGTCCAAATGAGGCCAAAATGGGGGATTGTTTCTGAAAAACATGTTGTGCACAAGTGAAGTCTCACTTGTAAAAAGAGAGAGAGAAACCTGGGAGAAATACACTGCTTTCCTACCACAGAAGCATGAAGGGACAGTCATGCCTAATGCAGCAACAGGGAAGAACAACCTAGGGCTGAACATCAGCAGGAGGTGGTGCAGGAAGGTGTCAGCAGAAGTGGCTGCCCACACCTCCTTACTGCCTCTTGAAACCCATCACAGAGCCATTGCAGGGCCCACGGACTGCACTGACACTGCTGCTGGTCCCAGTGGGGTCTCTAGGTTTGGAATTGGCACCTGGCTGCACTGGAAACTGAAAGAAATAACCAAGAGCCTCTTTGTGCGCTACTTCCACAGCTCCCACCCATGAAAGCTTTGCTGAGAGTCCAGTACTGCTGACCAGGTCTCATTCCCCTTACCTATATAAGATAATCCTCAGATTTGTTTCCAAATCTGTGCATCATTTTTAAGCAATATTCAAAGACGTGCTTTCTGACAAATTCCATTAACACTTCTGTTCCTCAGATGTCCTATTTTATCATTGCTCAGGAATGAGGGTCTAGAAGACCTGGAGCAGACACACAGATGGAGTTTATTTTGCAAAATTGATGCCTGTTCAGGTCCTTGGCTTTCTCTGTGCTTCCAAGAGATAACTGTGTTCTTGAGAAAAGCAGACTCCAAATTTCACTTTGGGTAGAGCCCTAAGGTGGATTAGCCTGTCTTTCTGCCCACCCTCACTGCATGCTGTAAGCAGATTACTCGCAATATGACAGATTTAGCAAAAGTGACAGTTGCTTGCTGTCCAGTATCATTAACCTGCCTGCCACAAGAGCTCAGGTATGGTGCTCCATCCTCTAACAAAATCAGCTTATTAATAACCATACAGCCTGGCACAGTACCTGCCATACAGCTAAAGCAGGGCTTTGAGTAAGGGAGTTCCCAATTCACACACCTATGGAGATTCAAAATCAAATTCTAACTAAGATGAGGTCCAAGCAAACAGGTTCAATGGACTGGCATGTCAGAGGGACTAGGATAAATAAGCATCTGTGCTTGCCTTTATTACTCATCCTTCATTACCTTTATTACTCTGGTCCTCGAGTCTGTGAAGGGAATGGTAATCTAATAAAAAGGTTACCTGAGTCAAGGAAAACAATGCAACTCATTGGTCTGCCTTGGGCTCAGCTCCCCAAGGAATCAGTATCACTACTCCTTTTCCCTGACATGGCTCAGCACCTTCCCCAAGGTGTTCTGAGGCAGCAGGTAAAGGCCAGACTACTCTTCCAGGCAGACAGAGACGGATGCAGAGGAAGACCTTTGCTTCCCATGTACAGGTGTTTGTGTTACAATGTTAAAACAAGTTTGGAAGTAAATCTCTGTTGATTCCTGTAACAAAATACTTAACTAGAAAAAAAAAAATGGTGGAGTCCATGAGGTTGTTGAAAACAATATAATTTGTAGTAAAACTTCCCTTTTTATTCTAAAAAGTTCAAGTTAAAGAACAGAACAAATTTCACTACTGAAACAATTTCCCATTTAAAGCCAGGCAGGCAAGATCATATTGTGAACCTCTGCCTCCCCTGCTATACAAACCATGGACCTGCATGGTGGCAGCACTTCCCATGTGATGCAACCCAGGTGAATTGATTTCCCAAAGCTCTTCACAGTAATCCCAAGACCAGGTAATTCTGTAACAATTCCAAGTGAAATGTTTTTGTTTTAACACACACCTCTGGGAAAAGAACATCCCACTATTTTACAGTAAGCTCTTTAAACACATCCTGGGAAATTTTCCAAGAGCTACACCAAAATGGAAGAACATTTTCTTATTTACTTTATGGGCTTATTAGAATGTTTGAAATAATTCTTGTCCTCTCCTCCCCACAGAATAAAAGCCTTTATTTTCCTTGTCAATTTGAGAAACATGGCTCTGATCCTGCTGCTGAGGTTTGCATGTGGAGACTGACACTGGCTGCAGCTTGAAGCTAAACTCTCAGGGTTCAGCCTGCACCAAAGGCAGCAGGGGGACAGGACTGGGAGAGGGCAGGGATCCATCAACCCATCCCAAGGAACTTAAACTGCAAGCAGTGGCTGAATTGCCAATCAAATCCAGCTCTGGGCCAGCTCCAAGCTATAGGGTTTAAGGCCATTTTAATACCCTGAAAGGTTTATAAGCACCAGAGAGTAATTTTACTGCAAAGTGCATCTAATGGCTTTATGTTGGTAAGGTGGGATCACCACCCATTCTCAGAATAGGTACCAACATCAGTCAGTGTCAGTGCAGTCCTAATGACCAAAATAACTCTCCTTCAAGAAGGAAGTTACTCCTTGGGCAAAGCATGCCTTGCACTGCTCTTGCTGAGGCATCTGGCTGGTAGGAATTTCAACCAGGCAGAACTTCCACTATAGGAAAGACTTAGGAGAGGTGCTGACACCAACATATCCTGGCAAGTCAGTGACAAACAAAACAAGCCACATCAGCCTGCTCAGAGAGCAGCTCATAGAGGACAACAACTGTCCAGTGGTAGAGTTCAGACAAACTTGGAGCAGTTTTGCCAAGGAGGCTTGTGGTTAGACTGCAAATCCCAGCCCCACACCACGTTGTAATGACACTTTACATTTTTATTACCATTTCATAATGGTAGTTAAACACAGGCATGTGCACAGAGAAGTCTGCTTGATATATAGGGCAAGGCTCACCATCTGCAGGAAGGACCTTGCGGACTCAGCCATGGGGCTGCAAAAGTTACAAAGCCACCAGCACCTCAGTGATCACATATGAAAAACTAGGCAGCTGTAATATTTCTCTCCCTGTGGTAACTTATGGCAGTCTACCTATCCTCACTGATGTACACAATGCTTGGGAGCTTGCAGCATTGGATGGCCTAACCCCATTTATGTCTTTGCCGTGCTGGGGGAACCAGCGATCTTCCCCCAGGAGACAGGGTGTTTCTGCAGCACAGAGAAGCCACCTCCCCTGGTGCTAAGATGGTTATATGCCACACCTGCCACCAAGAGATTTCAACAGCTCGTTTCCCCTCCTGGGGTCTGAATCCTGGACACTGTGGCCGACAGCCCCGGCTGCCCCTACCACACCCCCTTCCTGGGTGCCTGGGTAGGGTACAAAACATCGGGGAGCTGCTCCCTGCAGAACTTTAGCAACACACCAGAAGCCCTAGCAATGAGGAGATGTAAAAGAAGTGGTCACCACACATCTGACTACCCATGATCCAGAGATCCAGTGTGGCAACCAGTCCTTGTGCAGCTCCCTTGAGTCTGGAGTGAGAAATTGCCCTCAGGTTAAGCCCCTGTGCTTAGACCCATCTCCTCACCCAAAAGCCACACAACCAGACAAGGACCAGCCAGATCTATGGGACCACTAGACTCAAGCACAGCAAGAGGAAGAGAACAAAGATGAAACAGGATATAGGATGTGGGCCCTGGCAGGCTGCTGTTCCAGCTGAGTATCACAAGGAACAAATGCAAAAGCCGAAGTGACAGAATTGTGATATCAAGTGCCTTTTAGATGGTAACAAAAAAAGAGTCTAAAAATTGAGTACAAGAGATTCAGTCCCAGGGGTATACAAGCCTGTATCTCATACCAACCAATTTTTCTGTTGCACAGTTCATTTTAGGACAACGCTCACCCTTACAATGCCAGTCCCATAGCCTGAGGCTGCTCTGGATTCAGATACCTGACTGTTCAGGAACAAGCATTTCTGTTCGTGAATAATTCAGATCCCTTGCTTATTTAGGTTCATTTGGACTCTGTTTCTTGCTGATGGAATCTTTTGAGCTCACAGCTGCCTGTGCTGTGGATGCATAGCCCCTCCCCACAGCCTTTCCATCTCTGTAAGGGAACCAGCTCTCCCAGCAGCTCTCAGGTACTTGAAGCACATACAGTACTTACAGTGCAAACACAACTTCCACAATGTAACCCTGGAGAGCTCAGGCATTCCTTTTGTTCATCTTGCTGCAAACCGAGATTGCTTTCTGCTCTGAGACGCACATTTGACAGTAGCTCCGTGAGAGTGCTACGCACAGGAGTAACTCTTCCATGACAGTGGCAAACACACCCAGACCTATAGTCCCAGTCTTAAAACAGACACAGATATCCAGCACTCATGGATGCAATCATCAGCATGCACTCATCAGTCAACATGAACATTTGCACTTGGACAAGCAAACAAAGGATCTGTGCTGCAAACAGGTACAAGTCTGCAACTGCAAGAAACAATAGCAAGTGCAAAGAACAAGAGCAAAGCCCCAGCAAGTTACATTCTGAATAATATCAGCATCCTGGATCATTTAAAGCATTTCGCTGCCTGAGCACAGCCCTCTCTCACAAAGTATTAACACAACTATTAAAGGAAAGCCATTGTGGCTTAAGCACAGCTTATTTTTGTTAGAGGACATGTTAGAGGAAAACAGACAAACAGCATAGACAAATTACAGAGCTGTTTGACAAAGCAGGAATACCCTAAAATGGTCTATTTCAGGCAAGGTGCTGAGTGGCTGTGTTTGCTTGATGTGGCTCGAGTGGCTGTGTTTGACTGCCTGCACCGACATCTCAATCATTAATGCTGCAGCCCCTATTCAGCACTGTACACACTGACACCTGTGTGTGCACCCCCAACATGCAGCCCCTCCCGAGGAACACGGCCCTGACTTACCCTTCAGCCAGCCAGCAGCCCCAAACCCTCTGAAAGCTCCTGCAGAAGAGTTGACAGAGTTTCACCTCGTTACCCAGCGAGGGCGTTACATAACTGGCACCATTTCTGCAGGCAGCGAGGATGCACCCTGCACACATACCTCTCCTTCTCAGCCCACACGGACACATCTCCTAATGATGGCCGTGCCACAGCGAGCTGGGGGGGCAAGGTGGGCTACAGGGTACTTGTGGAAAGCAAAACTAATGATTTCAAAGAAAGTTCAAAAGGTGCCTGACGTTTATTAAGAGGCATTGCTACTATGAAAGGAAGCGGTGCAATGGTATAATGTTCCTTAGCCCACTGAAAGCAGCTTGGCCTAGATTTTCCTGTACTGTTTGATGTGACCATTCATGCAAACAGGAGTAAAACTTTCTCTTTGCTTTTAATTAAGCAGCAACAACAACAACAACAACAGTTACACATACAAAAAACCTTTTTTTGCTGTCATCTGAGTCTTCTGGGCTACCATCGGAGAATATGCAGGAATCAGCCCCATTGATTAAACTATTATTAGCAGCAAACAAACAGATGTGCTCAGCCAAAGACAGGACAAACCCCATGCCCTGGACTCTGGGACTGCATACAAAAAACCCCCCATTATTTACTAAAGGTTTATTTGGTTTTTTAAGCAAAGAATTCTGCTTCTTTGTGGAAGCAAAACATACAGCATTTCAACATGCAGGAATTAATATAAAGAAATACAACACTGTTGCCTCTGCTCCCTTCCCACAGACTAAACCTCATCAGCTTTCATAAGACTGGGACCAGATCTTGTACCTGAAATAATCTTAAACAAAACGTGGCTTGTAGTCATTCAGGACATTCTGGTGTCCATGAATCACTGGCAGACACCCTACGCAGTGCACAAACACATAAGGGCTGTAGCTTTAGGACAGACATAAAACTCTTATGTAAGCCATAATCCTCTCACAGACTCCGAGTTCAGTGATTTTAAGAATGGCACTGTAGAAGCCTGCTGCCATTCCAGTGGCTTTTAAGCAATTTGAAAATGAGGTGACTCCTATCCCAGTGCAGACCCCTCCCTGACACCGGTGCTACTGTTGGTACCCAGACCTACCTTGCAGGGTTTGGGGGCACAGAGCATTGCTGTTCACTAATATTTTGGTCCTCTGCAGAGCTGCTGCTGTTGCTCTCTGTGCTGAGTGAATCACCAGGATTAATCTCCTGCAGAGTTCACTGAGGCTAATGATAATCAAGTTAAATTTACACTATATGATCGGAGTTTAATTAGGTACTGTTATACAAGTCCTATTAATTACAGCGGTAATACCCTTATGAAATGCAGATGAGAGGGTGGAGCTGTGGTCAGAGGGGGCTTGGCTTCAGTTGAATTCAGAAAAAAGCCCCATTAAAATGTACCTTCAGTTACATGCTTGCCTCTGTCAGTGCTCAAGATGAAACAAAAAGCTTTAGAAAAATTATAATCCTACAAAATGTAATAAATCTAGAAGATTAAAGACCTCCTACATGCTACACTATCACTTCCTATTTACACCACGAAGCAAGAATTCAATTTTAAATTCCAACGAGACACAGTCATTATTAGCTTGCTCTGCTCAAAATCCTACACAGAGAAGTCCCAGGTGGCAGACATAATCTATTTTGTAGAGATAAAAATAGGCAGATCTTCCTAATATTAAAAGAAGTAAGTTTCTCTTGGGTCAGGGCAGATGCCAACTTGTGCTCGGCATTTGCTTTGTACCATCACAGCCTCCCCAGGGACACAGACCCACATATGCCCAGGTGCCTTCTCTCTGTGCCCCTGCAGCACTTGCAGGGCATCAGAAGGGTGTGGGGAGAGGCATCTGATCTGAACCCCTCTATGAGCTACATCACCTGGAAACTGGGATGTCTCTACCACCAAAGTGCAGCAGGGAAACTCTGAATCTCAAGTGCAGGAACAGATTCCGGGTTTCAGAAGGCAGAAGTAGCTCTATGAGGAGACATTGCACAGCATTGACATTCCAAGCCTCACAAGAGGTCTTCGCTTCTGCTAAATCTTCCCTGAGGTATTCCATAGAAAAAGCAAAGCTTGTGCCATGTGGTTTCCATTGGCATTTGCTACATATGCTGTGGATGGCTTCAGTGAAATCTGCCAGGGACTGTGCTGTCACTGCTACTCACGTGGGAGCACCAAACCCTTGCACCCACATGGTCAAACACAAGTGAAGATTTCTTCATTAAGTAAATCAGCAACACAGAGAGAGGCTTGTTAGCCAGAACTGATGCTGCTCTTGAATACAGACACCTGTATGAGCCTCCTGTGCCCAGGTTCCCTCTCTGCAAAGCACTTGCTCAGTTGCAGGAGAAGCCTTGGCACTTTGCCATTTCTGCCACTGCAGTTAATTTAATTAAAACCCCAAAAGATGGGAAGCACATTTCCTTCTTCCTGTAGAATTTGTCAGCCTCTCCCCATCAGACAGCAGCAAAGGAGCATGCCTCAGCACTCCCACTTTGCACAGAACCCATGTAAAAGCAGCAGTATGTTACAGTAGGTTGTACTAGACATTAATTACCAAGCCCTGCCAGGTATAATTATCTCATTAAATTTTGGCTATAGACACTATATTGGCCCTTTATAAAAAAAGCCTGAAGGATAAAGCCACACAGGATCCAAGAGAGTCCTGTTCCTGAGTGTACTTTAGGTCTCACCCCACCAGTGGAAACAGCCAAAGTGCACAGAGTTATTTTGACAAAATGGCAATCTCAAAGCAGCCTGCATGGCCCTGTGTGCATTTCCAAATCCCTCTGTCCCTCAATGGACAGCTCTTCTGGGGGATACACAGGAACTGAGGCAGGAGAGGGAGATGATACTTTCTTGACAGTTCCTTGTTCTGAAGGCTTCTGGCCCATACATTTCCCTCACAGCCCAGATGTGTATCCTTTGTAAGACCCTTAGTTTCTCCCAGACCTGGGAGTTTGGCCAAGACTACGAAAGGACCTCTGCTTTTCTGGAAGGACAGGGCTGGCAGAATACTTCAGATCCCTTGCTGTGATTTTTGCTTGATTTAGGCACAAAGGACTCACTACTCCCCCTCATTCCTTGTGCATTCCTGGCTACAAAGTATAGCTGGGACCAGGACATCCCCCCAAAAGGGATACCTTGAGGATCTCCTCATCCTCATCTCAGCATAGCAGCACACAGAGGAGACAGGCACCAGGCTTTGGCCAAAGCCTTCAGCCTTCTTTCTGCAGTTGTGACACTTTCTGGTCCCTCACTGCTGAGAATGGCACTTGTGATACACCAATGGGAGCACGGCAGCAAGGCTGTGATTTAGGAAGCAGAGCTGCTCAGCCCACTCTGCTCTTGCTGATGTAGTGACCTGGTTTTGTCAAGACTGTTTTTCTCCTCTTGTCTTTGATGTCATTTTGGAAGGCAAGTCATGAGAATTTCATGGAGGCATTGACTCAAAAGTTGGACTAAAACAAAGCCAATCACAATACCACTATAATTGAATGAGGTGCAATTTCCCCTTAGAGGATTATTATACTATTTAGGGTTCAAGCACATTTATTTCCACAGTTTAGTAATCACTTTCATGCTTCTCACTGCAATAATAATGCATTTATATTTTAATGTAACAAGTTATAAGGATTATCAGCTCATAATAAATATATTCATCCCCTAAAGCACTTAAACAGCCCCTACACTTCGTAAAGAAGATCTTAATGAACAGACATCTACAAATGAACAAGGAAACTAATACTGTGTTATATGGAACACCATCAAACTGCAAAATGCATGCTGCTTAAATTACTTTTCTGTGAAATTAAATATTTTTCAGCACACGGATTTTTACTTTGAAATTACTTTTATCATAAGAAGGCTCTGGAAGTCTCTGAGACTGCCTTTTGCATTGGGAATTTGTTTACCTTGCAGTCTTAAATTTGGAATATTACATTCAGCTCGTGCACAGGACTATGTCAAATCAACACATCACTCATGAAAATCAAATTAAGGAAAGCTGTCGATAACAGCCAAGAGAAATCCACCCAAAAGAAAACCCTTCCTGACTTGCACTTAGGTCAGACCTAGTGCTAAAGGGCCCATGAAACCTTGTCCACTGAAGCCAACAGAAATCCACTGTCAGAGAAATATAAAAACCTCTCCTGGCCTACTGGCCTGCAGTGAATCACTGTATTTTTCTCTTGCAGTTACCTGGAGATGGGATGGGAAAAAGTAAATATTACCTGTCAAATTAAAGACATCCCTTGCCTATTCATAGAGCTGCCCAACTATTTCTGGCAGAATTCTCATGTAAGCTTCTGGTGCTCACTGCACTTCCAACCATAATTCTGACTCAGTTGTAAGGCAGGAGTGTGAATTGCCCTCTGGAGCCTTCAATCTCTGAGCTTCAACACATAGATCAACTTCCCAATTCTGCCAGTGGTGGTGTTTTTCTTCTTCCTTTCACATGTTGTTTTTGCTCAAAGTGTTTTTCTCCATAAGAAAATGTGAAATTAATGGTCTAGGTTGCTTTCATCTTTCATTTTTGCAGATATATCTTCTCTTAACCCTTTGCTGTACAGATCAGTCACTTGTACTTCTGCAGGTTCACCTATCAAGAACTCCATTCACAGAAGCACACTTGCTTTGCAGAGTTCCAGGAAAACAGAAATGCTGCAAAATGTCAAAAACCTTTTTAACAGGAATCCAGACAGTCTGGCTGTAGAGTTATACAGAAAGAGGCTTTTACTCTGGCTGGCAAAGAGAATAGACATACATGTCTATTGTGCAGCCTCTGCAATTACAGCCCATTCCTCCACCCTAGGGAAAGGTGAAGGGAGGAGATAGTTATGGGTGAAGTTTTACTGTTCCTAGAAAAGCAATCTCATGAGTCGTTTCTTAGGTAAGTACCAGTTATCCCAACACCTGCAAGGCAGTGTTTTGTGAGCACTGTCCAAACAGGAACAAGCTGATGTAGAGAATATAAATTTCTTTCTGGAAAGCTTCTTCTTTTGCAATCCTCTCCAGATTTCACCAAAAAGAAGTACTTGGATGCCCAGAAGACTTTGCTCAGTAAAAAAGCCCAATGCGAAATCCACAGCTTTGCAGAGAAATTGGCTGGTTTTCATGCAGTGAACTGTATTGATAAGGGTCTATTTCCTCCCAGCTAAACCCCATGGTCCATCCACACCATGCAGCTGCAAGCCCATACCTCATTTTGGTATGGTAAACAAGCTTCTCTCTATTAATGTGGAGTCAGCTCCAGCTAAGGGTGTCTCCTCACCACACAGGGCTTCAGCAGGGTTACACCGACTACAAATATCTTTATTCCCACCCATCCCCATCCTTCACACTCCCTTCTTAGTTAGACCAGCACAACCATTTGCAGGACTGTTTCAGAAAGAAAACAGAGGCTGTTTTAATCCTAGATTAGTGTAGAATTTTATACATCCTGATACTCTCCATCTGCAGGATTAACAGGCCCAAAGACAAAGCATTACAGGTCTCTGCCTTCTGCAGTCTCTTCATGTATTGGAGCCATAAACCTTCTGAACTGCACACCAGACTAGGATCACTGTAAGTGTGAACAATGAATTAAATCTAATGCTGTTTTCTTCACTTAGGGAGCAAACTTTGCAAAGCTTCTTAATGCCCAATGAAGCAATTTTGCTGTGGCAAGGAATTTTCCTCCTGTGAACTCCATGTTCAAACAAGCTTCCTGGTGAGGTACGCACAGGCTGTCTTTTAATACAAACACAAAACTCACATTTAAGTTATTAGCTGGGGGAGGAATACAGATGAGGGTTGGATGAATCTCATGAGTCATCATTTCTGTAGGATAAAAAGCAAGCTTATTTCAAAAAAAATCAATTCATTTGTTTCTATTGTGTATTGCAGACAGAAGTGCTTAAATAATAGAAAGATTAACAGAAACACTTCAACCAATTGTTCCAGAAAAATGAAAAATAGCTTTTGCATCATGAAAGAATATTCTTTAAATACAGAGAAATAAAACATTTCAAATAAAACAATGTTTTGGGAGAGTGAGACAAACACAGATTAGTCATGCTTGAATGTACTTTCCCAAACAATACACTGCTTAGAGCTAAGACTAACACATGCCCCAAGGCATCTATGATAAAATAGGGTCTGTATATTAGTTTAAGTCCTTTATCATTTGCTCACTGCTGTATTTTTCCAGTCTCATGCCAAGGCTTACCCTGGATAGCACCACATGCATATTCTGCATTCTGACCACTGAACTCATTTCCAGCTGAACCTTGTGGCCAAATGAAGGGATGTGCTCTTGAAGTGTGGAGCAGGACAAAAGCCCAGCACTAACACCATTGAAAAGATAATGAAATGGCACCATTCAAGTGCAGCACCATCCTCCAGAGATGTCCAAATTTCAACGAGCCTTTTTTATTACTCTAAGTTTTTAGATGTGGAAGGAAATGATGAGGCAGAGAAAAAGTACACCTGAAAGAAAACCAGAAAAGTCTAAAGCCAGCTGAACAATGGGAAAACAGTGCTGAAAAAGGGATTTAGTGAAATATTCAAAAGAATTGACAAGAAAGAAAAGCATGGGCTGCAATGTCTGCAGACTTTGAAGAGAGCATCATGCTATGCAAAATTAGGTAAAAGTCCAGGCATCCACTGATTCAAGTTCTCATCAGAAAAAATCCCTAGAAAATCTCTGTGATGGGTGGTAGTGAATGGCAGATATTGCTGGCAGAGCAGTGGCTAAAAAGTTCAAATTCCAGTCTCTTCCCCCACCTGCCCTCCAGTTCTGACCCTGATCTGCCATAGCCAGTAAAGTGAATCTCTTTACCTCTCCAAGGGTAATGTGCCATAGCTCCAAGGCCAGGTCCAGCAATTCCAGGAGTTGTCCTGTACTAACTGCACTAAACACGTCTCCAGTTCCACCTAGACACGTTTGCTGTTTGCTGGCAGTATCCCTTTAGCCAGACTGTTCTTGCTGTATAATGACTTCTTTGGGACAGACCAGCTCTCCCTGTGTGCTCATACAGACTGAGTGCAGCTGGATCCTACCACCTTCTTCTTTGGCAATAGCTGCAAGAAGAGCAGGCAGCACATGCAAGGCAAGAGGTTGTTTGGATCTGGATACTGTACAATGCTGCCAGATACAGTATTCTGTGATATTCACCTTTGTTTTTAGCACAAAAGGAATATGCAATGTATTCTGGAGAGGAAAATCCATCAACAGCAACACCAGTTTTATCCAAAAGCTCTTTTTTTTTTTTGGCTATAAAGCAGCTTAAATTTGTACCAAGTCTCAAAGGCCTAGTTTGAAGTAGAATTTTTTTCCTGAGGAAATATTACAGACTGTGTTTTTCAAAGTCTGTTAAGAGTAAGTGATGGCTTTATACTGATTTCCCAGGGCTAGAAATACAAATGAGAAAAAGAAGAGTCAGTTGACATCTTGTTACTGATGGGTAAGTCTTCTTACCCCTCCAAACAGCAGTCCTTGCACAGTTACCTTGGATACCTCCTTTTCTGCATTTCAATTATCATCTCACTCAGGCCCAGTCCTTGTTAATTCTCCAAATTCCAGGACTGCAGGCAAGGGGACTTCCCTTATAATGCAAAGCCTCACCTGCTTTTCACAGGAATCTGGAACACACTGGCTTCTACAAACACACCAATTCCTCTTACTCAGTCTGTACAGCAATCTCTGAGATGAACAAACTGCTGAGTTTGAACTGAAGGAAAACTGTCTTGTCAGAATCCAAGGAGACAACACGACATAAATTACTCTGTCTGATTTACTGGCCAATCAGTTCATGTATTATATTCACACAGAGATACTGTCAACTGAACTCATGCTTATGTAATCAGACACATTATTGCATTGCTTCATCTGTAACTGAACAGAACTGTAGCAAATTAGTTCTGGTGCTTTGCAGAATTACCTGCTGAGATGAATTACCTGTTCACTTTTTGAACAAAGTCCATAAAAAGCAAACAAAAATCACTTATCCCATCAAACTGCAATTTGGACTATGCAGTTACAGCACAACTGACCTGAGGTAGAAAATTCACAAGCCACTCAGCTCTCCTTCCAAATTAATCCCTTGCATAACCTTGATATAAAGCAAACACAGCATTTTGGCATGAGCAGACATCTTGAAGAGCTGCATCAATCACATATTCCTGAGGGGATCTCTAAGATTTCCTTACCAAAGGCTCAATGTACTTTTCTTTCAGGGCTGGAGAAGTGAAAACAGCCTGGATCCCACTGCCAATGCTACTCAGTGTACTTACACCTTCTCAAGTCCTGTAATATGCTAAAATAAAACTACATTTGACCACAAAGTTGGACTGTCCTGAACCTAGGAAGTATTTGACAACACAGAAACATGCTGCTATTTAGGTGTTGTTAATTACTCCTCCCAGTGGCCCATGACGGATAACTGATACAGGAATTGTCTATAAAACTGGAATTTTTTTTCCTCTGAAATCACTGTTTTCATGCCTCAAGTATCAGAGCTGATAGAACAAACAATTCTGAAAATACATGGCTAGGAAAGTAAAATACCCACCAAGTGTTATAAAAGCCTCATCTCGTCCTAAAAAGTTCAACATAATCTTAACTAGGGCTCACAAGAGATATCACACTACAGGGAATACTTGCTTCCATGGAAAGCACTTAAGAAGGAAAGGTAAAGAGGGAGGAAGTACTAAAAGGAGTGAGCAACTTGCTGTTTGCAAACTATTACAGATTAGAAATAAAAGCTAGATAGGAATAAAGGAATTGGCTTAATGATCAGTCAGTCATTATCATACAGAAAGACACCATTATAATTCAAATATAAAACCCAAAGTCCAGTTTTCACTAAGTAAAACTGGGAGCTGGGTTGAAACCCCTAAGCATTACAGTCAGCAAAGGAATCTCTACTAAACACAGGATTTGGTGTCTACCCAAGTCTCAGGGATACTGGGCAAAACCTGCAGATGATGAGCTACAGACACTCCACACTTAAACAGGTAGCTGCACCTAACACAAACAGCCACCAAAACAGTTCCAACATCCAGGTCATCAGAATCACATGTGGTTTGGACTTTTTGGTGAGGGCATACTTTACTCCAAAGAAAAAACTACTGTACTGCAGACATAACACAAGTTTGTAAAGGAAACCCTATGCTCTATCATAATGCTTCACATTGAGGATCACCCAACACTTGCTAATTCTGTCAGGAATTATTCTAGGAAAGGGCTCAAAGTGTGATGTGGTTTAAGAGCAAAGTGGGTTCTTCTGTCTTCTGTGTCAGACACAAGACCACCTACACATCAAAGACTCATTCCCTTGAAATGAGCAGCATTCCAGCTGTGAAGCCAAACTCCCAGCTCTCTCTCACATTAGCAGAACTGCATTAACGATTCAAGCATGCTAAGAGAAACGGCATCTTGAGGATGAAGAACTGCAAAGGTATTAAACATCTCCTCCATGGTGCCTGCAGCGTGGGCCCACACCCACAGCAGTGTTTGTCCTTAACCTCTTACTGCTATTACTCTCACTCATAAATCATTCCTCAATTAAAAACAGTTTTAATTAATAACATACCCCCTGTGCCTATGCCCTGGGCCATTTCCACTAAAACTATTAAACTGCAGTGTCTCATGTGCCAACTAAAAGCAGCAACAGCTTTTTTTGCAGGCCTGTGAGCAGTTTGTAGAGCACAGTTGCAGGTAACCATCCCTCCAAAGAGTGGACCCACAGGGGAATCATCTCAGCAAGAATATGCCATGAAAAGCTGGTAGGACAAAAGGGTTGTGAAGCATGACAGCAAACCAGCACAAAAAAAATCCACCCCAGGCATTCAGCCAGCCAGTCACCAAATTAACTACTCAGCTTTCCTAGCTCTTCACCCTGTGCATCCTTCCCCACAAAGCTTCCCAGTCAGTATCCCCACCTTTTGAAACAGGACCTTGATAGGCTCTGTCTCGTGGTTTCAGAACTGGGAGACCCGCACCTAAAAAAGCTGCTTTCTACAGGAATGCACATGCATTTTCTCCATCCATTTTCTTACTGCCTTAGGTTCAAACAGAGCTCAAATCCCAACAGTTTACCTCCATTTCCTGTCTTACAACTACAGCTCAGCATTGTTACACAACACTGTGTTTCTCCTAACAAACAGACCCAAGCTCTATGCCAACAGCTCAGAAATTCAGACACTGGTGTATCTTCAAATAAGAGAATGACTTTGGGGGCCCTGAATCACACAGCAATTTCTTCTTGCAAGCCCCATTAAAGCACCTGAGGGCCTCTTCTTGCAGGGACACAACAAGCTCTGCTCTCTGTCACCTTCAAACAAGCAGCTTCTGTATTTCCCTTAAACTGACAGTTGATTGGAGCTAAAGAAACATTAGAGTGGCAGTTGCTCTTTGGTATTTTTAAAGAAATATTTACATTCCAAGGGCTTAACCATGCCCTATGAGATGACTCAGAGCCAGTAACAATGCTGGTTTTTACAAGACAAAGTGAATAAATGTGTCCCAGATCTCACACAGCAAAGCTGTTGACCTATGAACAACTTTAGCTGGAAGTTTAAAATGGAATTAGCTTACTATTTGTATGATTTACATTCAATATTTCAGACCAATGGTTCTGCATAATCCCTTGAAAAACAGCGCAATAAACACTTCCAAACAAAACATATGGTGCCTCTGCCATCATGTATCAAGCTATGCTATCACATTCCAGCCCTCACCCCATCTCCCCAAGTCACTCTTGTGCTTCACAGGACCCTTCTCCTCTTGCCCCACAGGCTGCACCCTACCTACATTTGTCATACCCAAAAAGATGGTATTTTGTAATACATGTGTGGTTCAGTTGGTTATTTAAGGGCTCTTTGCTTTCCCATCTCTTACTCATCTGAACTAGTCCCAACCATACCCCTGCCTGAGGCTCTCAGCACGCCCTGTCCAGCTGGGGCTGTCAGAAGCCTAAGCAGTTTGTTTAACTACAGCAGTCACAGCAGGCTAAAACCCACCAAAACTGCAGCAACATCAAACATTTTACTGTTCACCAATGCACTAAGTGAGCACATCATTTCTCAGCGAGCACCACACCTTCCCCTGGCCCATCACAGTGATCAGGTAGCAAAGCCTGCCCTCTAGTCTGTCGTGCTGCTGTAGCAGCATGGCAAAACCACAGCCTCCAGCCTGGAATCAGCCTGAGAGTGAAAATAACACAGGAGCTTGGGCCTTCTGGAGGGGAGAGTTGTTTTTGTGTTTGGCTGTTTTCTTGTGGTTTGGTTTTGGTTTTTTAATGCTGAGTGTTATGACTAGGTACTTTCTTACAATGCAAGAAACAGGTAGGCAGTGTTTAATTTTGTTTCAAATGTACTATACACTGTTTCAAGTTCATACACCTTAATCAAAGATAATTCCTATTAACATCCTGATGATCACCACCATCACCATTTGCTTTGGAGACTTCTTACTCAGTGCTGGCAGTTAATAACAAGTTAAATCAGGCATCCCTGAGCACAAATCAAAGCTGCTCACTCACCTGCACACTATCACAGGCTGGGTACCCACCACCACAGTGTCCTGTAGGGATTTGAAAACACAGAGATGTTAAGTACAGAAGACAAAAATTAGTGAAAAGTCATTGATTTCCCACTTCTCCCATTGTCTATTCAGTCTTGGAAAATGCTCTGGGAAATTTCTGCTACAATCTGTCTCAAGGTATTTGCTCACTGTGAGATAGAATTGCTTGCTTTAGCTAAACTAATTGTCAACCTATGATAGACCATTAAGTGAGAGGCAACTGTGAAGTACTGAAGGACTTATGCAGACAGTTCTCCCAGTTCTTTTTAAGAGTTATCTCAAATCCATTCCTAGTAGTAAAATTATCCAACTTACAGTACCACCTTAGAGTACCATATTGTTAAAATTTTTACATCACCATTCTATAGAAAATAAAAATCAAACCAACAAGAATATTGATCTCTCCACAATTTTTATCAATTTAAATCTGGTGGTTTTGACCTTGACTGGACACCAAATGCCCACCAACATGGTGCTAACACTCCCCTTTCTCAGCTGGACAGGGGAAAGAAAATGTAACAAAAGGATCCTGGGTTGAGACAAGCACAGGGAGGTCATTCACCAATTACCATCATGGGAAAAACAGACCCAGTTTGAGGAAATTCATCTATTACCCATCAAATCAGAGTAGGGTGATGTGAAATAAAACATCTTCCCCCCAACACTCCCTTCTTCCCAGGTTCAACTTTACTCCCAAGTTCTCCACCTCCCCCATAGTGGCACAGGGGGACAGGGAATGGGTGTTGTGGTCAGTTCTTCACACACTGCTCCTCCTCAGGAGAGCCCCCACAAACTGCTCTAGTGTGGGTCCCTTCCACAGGGTGCAGCCCTCCAGGAACAGACAGCTCCTGTGTGGGTCCCCACCACTGGCAAGGAGGGAGGGAAGGGCATGCTCACCCTGGACCTCCCTGGGCTGCAGGGGGCCAACCCTTCCTGGGCTGTTTTCAATGCACCCTTTACCTGAGGAGTTCTTCAGAAGCACAGGCAGCATCAAGCCAGCACTTGGCTCTGGCTGTGCAGACTCAGGCAGAGCCTCTTTTCTCACCGTGGACCAAAGCATCAGCTTCAAAGATCTTCCAATGGATGGATTAATGCTCACTTCATTACTCAGCAGAGGCCAAACTTGTAACATTTTTAAAATAGTTATAATAAGGAATTATTTCCCTGTTATTCCTAGGAAATTAACTTTGTATCTAGGGATTCTGCTATAGGAAACAAAATAAACATAGCACAGGATCCAGCTAACAGAGCATGGCAGGTGTGTTCCCCTTGAAGTCAACATCTTAGACTTCTATAACATTCATTTTTTCTGCCACTGTCTTCTAGTACCAAATAAACTTCAGCTTCTTTATTTCATAAGTGCAACTTTTCATTTATTCTCCACTCTGAATAAAAAAAAAAATCCAAAAAATCCCTAAGCTATTGAGCAGGGCTATACTTTTGTTTAAAGGTGTACTCTACACGTGGAGTATTAAACACATTATTCAAAAAGTGTTCAGCACACATTGATTACTGGCTCTTGGATTGCGGGGTAGGTCTTTATTAAAAGGCAGTATTTGTTCCACAATGTACACTTCATTCCCTGGAGAACAGGAAGCCAATATGCCCAGGCACAAACTAACTTTGCACTTCAAGTACTCTAAGAAGATTCTCCAGTTTGCCAGCAACAACCTGACAATGGGGCTCTGGATGAGAAAAGGTAACACAGCAGAAACAAAGTGTAAAAACTGATTTGCATTAGTGTGCCATGGTGCACATGCTTGTGCAAACCTGGCACTGGGGTGGACAAGACAGGAATGAGGCTTGGGGACATAATTCTCAAGCCACTGGGCACAGATAACTAATTTTTGCCTCATTTATATGTAAGTTTTACCACAGACACATGCAGCACCAAAACCATGCTAAGCCCTGTATTAAGCAAAAAACTTCCAAGAAAGGCTAAACTAATATAATAAACTGGAAAATTCAAATTAACAGAATGACCTCAAGCACAACAGTTTAACAGCCATTATCAGGGTTAAGAAAGTTTGCCTTGCTGGAACGTTAGGAAAAATGTTTTAGCCAGAGATTAAAAAGCTTTCTAACAACAGCACAACAGTGGAATGAAATTCATGTTATCCTACAACACAAAAATCTCACTAAGATTTGACTACAGGAAGTTCTACACACAACCAAGGAGAAAAGAAAACAATCAACATATTGTATCATTTCACAGTGTACAAATAAGTAGTTATGAAGAAAAGCCAATTTTCCATGTGGTCACTTTTATGTCCTTTGCTTAATAAAAGACAACATTTGCAGACAACTACAGCTTGTTTTCACTTGCTCCTCCCCTACCAGCCATTAGAGCAGCTTATGACTGTTACTGACACTGCTTTACCATCAGAAATCCAACTGCACACTTCAGAAAATATCAAGGAGATACATACCTGTCTAAAGACATACAAAAAAATATGCTATGCCCTTTCCTTTGCATCATCAGAATAAACTGTAGAAAAGAGGACAAACAATGCATAATACCACAGGCCTCCCAAAAGGAAATTAAAGATTGAATTTTACACTGCAATAAAAAATATATTTGAAAAAAAATGTACTTCATATTAGAAAGACATACCTGAGTTTCTAAACAATTCTGGTTTTGAAATTACTTCTCAACACAGAAATAGATTAATTATGTCTATCCCACTGTGTTGGTTTGGGCTGGGATAGAGGTAGTTTTCTTCAAAATAGCTACCATGGGGCTATGGTTTGAATTGGTACTGAGAACCAACACACTTACATGTGCAGCTTTTGCTTTACCTATTAAACTGTCTTTATCTTGACCCAAGAGTTTTCTCACTTTGCTTTCCTGATTCCCCTACTCATCCCACTGAGGGTTCACAGTGAGTGAGCAGCTACATGGTGCTCAATTGCTGGCTGGGGTTAAACCACAACACATATAAATCAGGAAACTATTCACAGCAAACTGAAATTCCATCTTTTCCACTGTAGCTGGACAGTAAGTAATGTAGCTTTTTTAAGCAGCAATTTAATTCCTTGAAAATGTAATGCGTGCTTCAAGCCAATATCATTTTCAGAGCAAGCCAGAAAAATACTAGGCATGGCAGAAGTATCTACAGGAGTTTTCAAAAGTATCTAATTATTCCACACTGAGGTGAAGGCCTCAGCTCAACACAGTAGAAGCTGGCTAAAGAACAACTTCCATCACCTTTACAGAAAACACCAGGACACAGTCAGGGGGAGCACAAGTCTTATTTGAACCACAACTGAGGCATCAGCCCCCTCTTTGTGCACGTGTATTACACAGTTGGAAGAATGCTTTTCCTTCAGCTCACAACAAATCTGATTTACAGTCTGTGGACATCAGACAGCGAAGATCTTCATTTTAGTCCTGTTTGCCTTCACGCCATTGCCGTGAACCCTCGTTCCAGGCTACATAAACAAAGAGAGCAAGTACCACATGGACAGTGACTACAGCAACTATGGCAGCATAAAAATAGCTGTCTCTGTCAGACATTCCCAAGGAACCTGAGAAAACAAAGAAAGTAACAATATTAGTTATGAGCTAGGAACTCTGACATGGCAAGTCACAATTCTCCCTAAAGACCAAAGTTACATTTACTGCTGTATCAAAAGTCTGAGCTCAAAATGATTCACAGGAAAGAATTCACCATGATAGTTAAAGGCCTTGAAACTATTTCTGGAACAAAGCAACACTGCAGTATTCAGTATTTAAGATAAAACACCCTAGATTTGATTTCAACATCTTAGTGTTTTACAATATTCACTCTTTCTGTTAGTATCTTCTAGCACCAAACAAACCTCAACATCCTTTTTTCCTAAATATAACTCTCTTTGTGGGGCAATAAAATGGGGAGAGAGGTGGCAGAATTCTGTAATTAATTTGCCACTAAAACAGGAGAAAATGGTAGAAGAACAATTCAATTTAGAAGACTATTACCTTTTGTATTTAGACTGTAAAACAATAATGCCTGACCAGTTAAGATACATGAATGCATCCCATGTAAAATAAGCCTTCAAATACCAGAAGACCAAACACTGAAATACTGTTTCTTGAAAGTTACTTAACAAGCTTTGAGCCTTCTATGTACTACATACAGCAGCACACACCAAAGGAGAATTTTTTCTGAACAACTCAGTTACACACTCAAAATGCTCTTAAAAGCAGCTGCTTTTTCCCCTCCTTCTCTTCACTTCTGAAGGAGGTACCTTCCTACAACTGCAGGAGATAAGTATTAAAGTCTTGCAGAATCAGGACTACAACATGGCTGCTTGTTCAAACAAACAGCCATAACCTCTCTTCCTTTCTAAAAAAAAAAAAAAGAAAGCTCCACAAGCAACCACATTCAATCCTGAAATTGCATATAGCTTATTTAAATGCACATGTGTTTCAAAAAGCAAAATATAAACCACATAAACAACATTATTCTGTCTTGAACACATGATTAATTTGCAATACCTGCAGGAAACATACCCCAGTGATTCCAACAAAGGTCTGCTGCAGGTGGGTTAAATACCCTTTAGGTAAGGGGAACAATGCACCTCTATACAATCTAAACCAGTGTATAATAAACAGCAAATTTTGGATTGCAGACCACAATGCAGGCAAGGATACACTGACCATTTATATAATTTTCTCTTCTAATTAAACATTAAAGGACCTTTTGTCTATATATGGAAACAAATATATGGAAAACCAAAGATGCCAATGGAGGATTGTGCTTTTCCTTTATTTTTGCAATAATAATGCTAATTGGCAGAAACAGAATTACCTTCAAATACATAAGCCTTTGATGAAAAATAGAGCCCAACAGGTAATGTAATCATTAGAGCTGTGAAGAACAGAAGTGTTCTTAAAGTTGATGTTAATGAACCCTCATTTCTGGAATAAATAAGAGAAGTTACACACAAAAGAAAGTCACAATATATACACCTGAAACAGGACAAGAACTTGTTCCAAACTGAAGACAATTACTTTTCAAGAACTGAGCAAATGTACTGTTTGGAAGCAATAAAGACTTGGAGTATGCATTTGTTGGCTGCAATGAAAATGAGAGTATTCAAAACAGTGGAATGATTCTGCCAGCCTAAACTCACAAACAAAATTAAAAACAATCTTTAGATATTTCCCTGTTACTGCTTTGCAAGCATTATAATATAGGGGAGTTATCTTAATATGTTTATCAGTGCATTACTGCATAATTATTAAATATCTAATATTAGTTACACATGCACTTGTCATATGACAGTATTCTGCATTAAAAGTTGCTGAGTTCCCCTTTCTTTTTTTTTTTTTTAAGTAACTACAAGTCCAGGAAAATGACAAATCCTACATGTTGGGATAGAAAGGGAAGTACACCGAATAAATTTCATAGCTTACTACTCCAAGTTCCTTTTTATTATGTCTTGTTCCTCTATCTAAAAATAATTTCTCAGTTTTTAACTAAGAAAGCTGGAACAAGTGTTGTAACAGTCAGAACACAGAGCCACTACACCAAAACTTTGCCTTCACAGACCTAAACCTAGAAGACCTTGAACAAGAGAGGACTTATGAAGGTTTATGCACTGGGTGGGGTGTTCCCGAACTTGGTGTGCTAGAACAGGTTTTGTGTTTACCAAACACCACACACAGCTTGGTTCTGTGTGTGCTTCCACCAGTCCTCACTCATTCTGCATAGCTGACTACTTCATTTTATGCTGAAGGAAACATGTAAGCCAGGAAATACCCTTTTGACTTTCAAAGGCTGCCTGATTAAAGGACGTGTCCTTAGGGCGTTGAAACACAAACTTGTGTATTTTCCTTTGAAAAAAAAGTGGAAACGGGGAAAAAATTATCCTCTGACAATGACGTACAGCCACGCACAGCTTCGACACTGCAGCCAACACCACTTTTTGCTGCTCATCTACTGCCATACGTTTATGCAGCATATTAGGCAGCTTAAAAAAAGAAAAGCATTCGAATTCTTTTCCTGTGCTAGCGTCTGCCTGAAGGAGAGTCAGGGTGGAGGACAAAACTGCACCAAAATTTCCCTATGGAAATTAGAAACCATTCTGTCAACACTTACCCACAGAAGAGTAAGATGACCTCCAGCTTATTACCAAAGTTAAAAACTTCACTGCTGACAAATACTGCTCTTACACTGACATACTCTCATCGCTTCCCTACGCAGCAAAAACAAACATTCGTGTATAAGCTCGGCCTAGCTCGGCACGTCCCCGCCAGGCTCGGCAGCCTCCACGCTCGGCAGTCGGGGCGGCCCAGGGTTTCGCAGCACGACCAAGGCAAACCGGGGCCTCCTCCTCCTCCTCCTCCTCCTCCTCCTCCTCCCCCTNCCGCCGCCGGAAGCAGCCGCAATGCCGCGCATGCGCGGGGAGCGCCGCCGCCGTCGCCATAGCAACCGTGGGGCTGGCGTGGCCTAGCGGTGGGTGGTGCGCAACTGCAGCCGGCCCGGCCCGGCCCGCGCGGCTGGGGAAAGGAGGGAAGGATGCGGGGATGAAGGGACAGAAGGATGAGGGATTAAAGGACGGGGAAATGGACGTTCCGAGGGAAAGAGAGACAAAGGGACAGAGGAATGAAGGGACAGAGAGATGTGAGGATGGAGGGCAGCCTGGGACCTGGACCAGAGCAGTGGCTTCAGCTGGGTTTGAGCAAAGTCATCATCTCGACAGGGAAAACTGCCCTGAGCAGGCTCACTGCCAGCTTGGAACAGCGGTGCTTACAAGTGCTTTCTTTGAGGGATATGGAGAATGTTGGTGTATGGCAAAACTGCCATCAACTGTCTTGGGTGAAGGTTGAGGCTTTCCAGGAAATGGCTGCGGTCTCGGAGGCAATAAAACCTGTGGTATTGAGATGTTTTGATGAACTCACCAGTACAAAACACCACATATGAAATAACACAGGGCCAAGGCATTCTCTGAAAGGGAGACTGCAAATTGTCTCTGTGTCATCCTGTTAGGAGGGAGGCTTGTTCACTTAAAGGCTTTCTGCTCTCCTGGCATTAAACTGAAATTCCTTCTCCAGCCAAAGAAAAAAAATCTGATCAAAACCAAAACCTGAAAGAAACCATCCCCATCATAACTAATAGGTGCTGCAAACGAGAGTCCAAGGAGTCCTGCAGAGTTCACTCTCCTCCAGCCTGAGCAGCACTAAGCATTCCCAAGGTTATGCTCTGTACATTCCTGCTGAAGCTACTCTGCCTCAATACTCACCAAAGGATAGACTTGAACCCAGGTTTTCAACAGAAGCCCAGAGTGTTACAGTCTCTGCTGTGCAATCAGTCTCTTTTGCAGGGGAACTAATTCTTAATACTCAATGAACAGCTTTTGCAGGAAACAAAGCCTTGCAAGCTTACAAACAAAAGCTCTGGAAGCTGTTTAATTGCCATTGCCATTTAACTGAATCTCATATACCACAGTAATAACGTATTTGCCCCTTTTATGGTAAAATCATGTTATCTTGTCACTCAGCCATGCCAAACCTTAATTGTGTGAATCACTAATTCCACAGGCCTCCTTCCTCCTCTCCTGCATCCAGCAATCCTGCAGCCTCTGCCCTGCTCCTTGCTGCAGTGCCATACAGCACATGGCATGGCACAATGGCCTCTCCTCTCCCTCCTGAGCCTCCATGGCATCCTGCTGCCCTGGAAGAGAAAAAAAAATATGAGATAGTTGTTTTCTTGCAATCAGTAAGATGAGGAAATATGTACTTTGTTTTTGGTAGTTCCTGCTGTGATCTTGCCTCTCAGAGTGAGTTTCCCTCACCTGGGTTGGAGGCAGTGGGCACTAAATGGGCAGCAGCAGCTGTAGTGTGTAAAGGTGGAAGGCAAGGAGCAGTACTGTCTGCAGCATTGATTTTCTTCACTCTGATTAAGAATACTGAGGCATTATTTTGTTTTCTCCAGAAAAGATGTTTGATGAAAGGTGAAATGATGGATTGGCTAACTCTGTTTGGAATTCTCCATGATAACCCAGGCTGAAAGCCCAATGACCACAGAGCATGTTACATAGTTGGCCACCCATCTTCTGTGGTTATAGAACCACAGTGACATTAAGGCTTGGGTTGGCATTTATCTGGGTATTATAAGGCTGTAGTCCCTGTTATTGCACATCCCAAGATAAGTTAGAGCAAAGCCCTATTAGCTAATGGAACTTGGAAGTCTCACAATGTAATTTTCACCTCTCTCTACTATTGTTGTCATTTTACAATGAAAACATAGGGCTACTGATGGAAGTGGCTGCCTTCCACATGCATTGTGTAATACCTGTGGCACGTACATAAACAGGGTGGGAAAGGCTTCATTCCTACAGTTGATACAAGTCAACCAATACCTACCAATTTCAGGTGAAACTCTAAATACTGAAGGAAAGAGGTGCTTTTTCTGTAGAGGCAAAGGTAAACGAAGTCTTACAAGTTATATGCAGTTTAATGCTCATGCTCATAAAAAGGATACTGTTTTATGCAATGGGAACTGCAATACTTTATGCCTACTAGCTCTGGAATGACAGCCTTCTTCCTTCAAAAGACGCCCTCAGGAGCAGAACTGCCCTCAGGAGCAGAATTGCCCTCAGCTGTTCCTCGACTGCACGTGATAAGAAGCAGGAAGAAACTTGGGTCTCCAGTTGTGGGAAGAGATGGGATGGATTGAGCTGTGGGACACACCTGCAGAAGCCCACGGCTGCACAAAGAAGCACACAGAGCTGTGTCTCCACCCGACCTTGGGGTAGGAGGTGTCACACGGCAGAGCCCTGCGGAGAGCGGCCGGCTGGGGCTGACTGACACCTGAACAGCGTGGGAGCACCCCTGGAAGGATATGCAGAGAGGGTGTTGCTGATGTGGCCATGTGTGATAGGTCAGGTAGTGAGATTCACATATAATTCTGTGCCTCGGAAAAGTGTGTAAACCCAGCTCGTTTCTTTGAATTAACGGTTCAGATTTCCTGCCGGTGTTGTGGCGACACCTCACACTCGCTGGTGGGCTGATGCCAGAGTGTAAGAGACCCCCTTGGAAAAATCTGTGAAAATAGCTGCTCCCAATGAAATCTTGTAATTCTATATAACTTCCATATAAGAATATAACCCGACCTCTATGTCCTGTCCCCCTTTTTCCCATTGGCTGTCATTGTGTGACCTCGCCACCTCCAAGAGCCCTTCATAAGTCCCCTCCAAGTAGAAGTTCACCCTCTTCTCCTCTGGGTTTCTTCCCATAGGGCTCGCTTCCCCTGGTCCTATAAAATCTTTGGAAACTCATGTGAGGAGCTGCCTCCTTCTAAGTGGTGCTAAGGCACACTAACCCAGAGTGAGAGTGGCTACATGTGCATTCATCACACAGGTGAGGGAATCAAGTTACAGAGGTAAAACCCTCACCAGAATTCCCTTCTCAAAGAGGGTTCTTGGGACACGCACTGGTTCCCCCATTGGCCACCTACACAGTGCCTACATGCCAGTGTGAATCCATTTCCCAGTCATTACATCCATGAAGCATTCCCCTGTTCTTTAGAAGGGCCTGGTGTGAAACATTCCCCTTTGGCTTTCAGATCAGTCTTAGTGGTGAATGAGGAAGATGGTCCTTTGCAGGGGCAGGGGCATGGCCATGCCCGTGTGGCTTTCCTTCTGTTGTAGAAGACATTCCTGACAGTCAGGTTGGCCAGGTGATTACATTACAGCCTTCCCCAGCATGTGGGGTCAGATGACAACAGGGTGATGCTGTTTGCAGACAGCAGAAAGTTTTGGTTTAGACAGAAGATTGATAGATATGAACACATACATACACGTGTACTTTAAACCAGTGATAGGAAAGACAGTGCTTGGAAGTAAATAATACTGTATTACGACAATTAGTGATACTACTATATGACTGCATTGTGTGGGAGGATTTAAAAACCTGTCATTTCATTGTTGAAACAGTCCTGGTGAGCTTTATAACATCAGTTACATGAAAATTGCTTCCCCTTCTCACCACACCTGAAAAATCTCTATTTTATTTTCATTGCAGCTGACACAAATAATAGTCCCTGTTCTTCCTTTGTCCTTGAAATTAGTGCAGCGATCCAGCACACTGGGCCATCCACACACCAAAATTTATAAACTTTTATAAAATTACCAGGTTTTCCACTATCCTGTTACATACTAAGCCATCCATCATTATTATAGTGATGTTATTTGCATTCTCCAGTAAAATGAATGGTAATATGCTTATAGCCATACAGGATATCAGCACCTTAGGATGTAAGCCAGATTTAAATAATAGAGTAGCTAAATTTTAACTGACACTGTGTCTTCAGTTCCTTCGCATTTGGCATCTTAACTAATTAATAAAATTCTCCAAGGTCAGCTACAGTGACAGGAGTTTCTGTTTGGATTCAGTATTCACCCAAAAGACATTTGAATCCAGCCAGAGCCTTAGTTTGGCTTTCAGGTGAACGAACACTGCTCGAAGAACACCATGAATATAAAGATTTAATTTACTGAGTAGCACACTTCTTATTTTCTCTACCAAGAAGGATGGAGAGCTGCAAGTCAGGCTTTTCTCTTTGCCCAGCTTTCCTGTTGGGCACAAGGAGGAGTGAGTCAGGAGATGCTGCAGAGTAAATCAAGAGGGTTTCCTCACTCAGGGAAGGCCCTCAGTGAAGTGCTTTGCTGTATCCAGAACACACATGACAGCTTTGCTCTGAGAAAAAGGGGTGTGCAGCATGTGTCACTGAGCAGCAGGCACTGTACAACTGTGTAATCAAATATGTATGAGGATGGTTAGTTTCTACACCTTAAATATGCAAATAGGCATCTGTTTTGTCTTTAACCACAGGGAGGATGTGGAATATTAAAATCTGGAGCTTTGGAGATTTTCATATCTGGAGATATCAAAAAGATAGGAGAAAGTCATCAGTTCCTCTGCAGACCAGAACTGGTGATCCTCTTCTCAGGCATGTGGAAACCCTGCCTGAAGCTCCTCTGAGACCTCACCAGGAACCTAAGTTACAGCCTTTAAAACTCAAGTGAGAAAATAGCTGAAACTTTTGAAGGTTTTCAGGACTTAAGCTTAAATTTTTTCTAATTTTTTACTTAAACTAGCAACAAAGAGACAAAAAACTCAAGTGTGCTACTGAAGGCCCCTTGGTGAACATAGGGACAAATAGTGCTTCTTGGAGCATGTCTCTAGCAGGCAGTGAAGGACCCTGCTTCACAGACCCTAGGTGGATGTGATGCAGTCACAGGGAGACATGAAGGGGGCAAAGCATCCTGTGAGCTGCAGAGACCAGTATTTCTCAGCCTTTCCTTTGGACAGGATGGCCCCTCCTTTCAGGTGAAGACTTCTTACTACCTCTAGTCTTTTCAGCACACAGGCAAACACATCTGTGCTCTTCTAATTGGTCTGTATGTAGGGATTTGTGTGTTTTGAGAAGCTGCTGAAGAACAGAGAGCCTTGGAGGACCTGGAGGTGCAGAAGTCTGGGCAGGATTCTATTTGCTTTTCACTGTCATAAATTTCCATTACCTCATGTCTCTGCCCCATGACTTCCCTCCCCACACAGGCACACATTCCTGTTCTCTGTGTGAAAATCAGAAAACATCACTTTCCCTCTGTCAGGCCTTTCACTATTACACCAAAGAATTGCATCTCCTTCTCCCTCATCCAGAACTGAACTGGCTGCTTCAGTAGTAGTGGCAGTCTCACAGTATTTATCCATTTGGTGCTGTGTGAAAGATCTCTACTCTATCATTCCCTCATGGCAAAATTTATAGACAATTATTAAAGTTGCTAATTAAGCATGTTGGAAAATATAAAACAGTAAAAGGTTTGCTTCAAGGGTGCAGTAAATGTCATACACTGATTACGTGGAGGACAGGACATGGGATGGGTATTGGGAGCATTAGCTCCAGGCCAGGTGACAGATATTCCTGGTTCAATGGCATCCACCAATGATATGGCAATCACTCTTTAAATAAATAATATTCACATTTCATTGATTCTTGCTGCCTCTTTCTTGCTTTCTTGCTAGAAGATGGTTCCTTTGATAGTCTTTTTTTTTTTTTTTGCTTGTTACTGTTTCTGCTGAGGTTAGTAGGAATTTGGCCTTTAATGAAATGTCATGTTAAGACATGTTGACTCTCGCATACAGAGCAGAAAAGCTCTCTTTTTCTAGCCAATTCTTCTTCAGCTTGGAAGAACCCCCTCAAAATTATTCTGATATTTTGGAAAGTGTATAAGTGTGATGTAACTGTGATTACCTGTAAACTCATTTAATGATTAGGGTGTTCTTTTCACTGCTATTGCAAAACTGTGATCTTTCCTCTGGGAACATTAACTAGCAAATACTTATGAGTCTTGACTTTATGTGCTGACTCTCTCTGCTGATGATCTGCTTCTGAATATGCATCAGACAGAGCCAGTAGGTTCCCTGTCAGCTGCCCTGGAGCTGGCTTTCCTCTTATTTGAAGGCAATTAATCTTTGATCATATTTCCACTCATCAGCTCTCCAGCGAGCCTGGAGCAGAGAGCCTTCCCTCCCAGTTTGAGTTCCCCAGCCCTTTTCCTATGTTAGGTATCCAGAATCTGCATGCTTTTAGGTTTACCTCTTCTATAAAGGATAATGCATGATGCCACAGGGACTGCCTTTTTTTACCCCCCTTCATGCCACATTTTGAAGGCTGCAATGTCCCACTCCTTCCCAGGGCCCAACATCATTCACATGTTTTCCTTCCACCTGAGAGGCTTCATGGGACATGAGCAATGCAAAGCCTCCTGAGGAGCTGGGAAACAAGGTCCTACCCAGAAAACCTCCTGAAGTATTTTCTACATAGTTCAACAAAACCTTGCCCTGTCAGCATCTGAAGCCTTACTCTGATTAACCGTAGCTCACTACTGCCTGCAAAAGAAGTGGCCCTGAAGACAGCAAAGCTCCACCTCAGCTGGAGCTCAGAGAGGTGTGGTGGTGCCAGGCTGCTGTGCTCCCCAAGCTCAGCTGCCGCTGTCCCATTCCTCCCTGTAAGCAATACAGTTCCCCCCACTGAGGGGGAATGACAAGGGATCTTGAGCCTGCTTCCCAGCTCTGGATTTCACAGCACCTTTCAGGAAGGTATGAGGATCAGGGAACCACAGTGAATTGCACCAAATGAGGCTTAACTCGAGATAAGCCTGAGTTGATTTAGAATTGCAGAATCATTAAGGTTGAAAAAGCCCTTTAAGATCAGCAAGTCCAACCAGTAACCCAACGCTACCAGGTCCTTCACTAAACCATGGTCCCAAGCACCACATATGCACATCTGTACAATTTTTAACACTTCCAAGGATGGCGACTCCATCACTGTCCTGGGCAGCCTCTTCCAATGCTTGACCACCCTTTCACTGAAGAAATGTAATCAGGTTAAGCTCGAGAAGAGACCTGATAAAAAGTGGATGCTTCTAAGAGCCTCATGTCCAGTGCCATTGCAAAGAGGAGTCACCTCTGCCTGCCCAAAACACTGAATCCTTTTTGTGCTTCCCAGGCTCAATCCCTGCTGGTGCCAGGACTGCTGCGCATCAGATGTGGAGCTCCGGAGCCGGCACAGGCTGGGACTCTGCAGCCACGGCATCTCCGCGCTCGGAGCAGCCAAGGGCAGCGCCCTTTCCCCAGGTCCTGGCCGGGAGCTGCAGCGCTCCGGCAGCTCCCGGGCAGGCAGCAGCCCCTAGGTGGAGCTGCGCAGCAGGGAATGAGCCCCCGCTGCCGGAGCCCGCCCGGCACCATCCGCCCACCCGTGTCCCTGAGCCCCGGCCTGGGGGCTCCTGTGTCAGCATCGCTGGGCTAAGGCCCCAGAGCTGGCCTGGGGTGCCGGGAAAGCTCAGCCGATCCAACAGCCCTGGGCAGGAAGGATGGCTGGGTCTGGAGGTCTGCTTAACTTCGTTTCATTAAATCCCATGTTTTAAGCCTTTTCTAGAAGTTGGCTGCACTTTTCTGAAATGATTTCAATATAGAAGGAATCATAGCTGAGCCCTCATCAAAGAAGTTTATTTCTGGCTGTTAAAGTGGGCTCTTAGTTCAATTTCATACTATTTTATAATCCAGCATCTATTTCTCACTTCCAGACTGCAGCTTTGTAGTCCTTACTTGCTCTACTCATCAGTGAATTGTGAGATACCTGAACAGAGGCTCAAACCACACAAGCACCTGTGAGGACCAAGCACCAGCAGAGTCCCCAGCACGTGGCTGTCCTCGCACTGGGACCACTGGTGCACATCCCAGCCCTTTCTGCAGCAGAGCTGGGGCTTGCCCAGGGATGCAACAAAAGGCTGGACGTGAGTTCAGAAAGAGCAGGAGCTGGTGATGCTCACACCAATCCAAACTTCACTACAGGTAATTACCCTGTATCTAAATTATGATTTTTCATTATTTGTTTTGCTGGGACACAAATACTTTTCTTTTTTAATGAAGTTAATGCTATATAGCAAATCATAGACTGAGCTCTGAAGAATCTTCATTAGCACTTTTTGTCAGGCCAGAGTCTAACCTAAAGGCTGTGAAAACAGAGAAAACTTCTGTTGCCTTGGGTGAACGCTGGTGGGTTGCTCTCCGTCTGAGGAGAAATTAGGCTTTATTTTGGGGATACACTTTTAAAGTTTAATTCACATTCACAAATTTAATTAATTAAAGTTTAATCCCCCTCCCAGGGGACTGCCCCCAACTATCTAGCAACGAATGAGTCTGGGATGGCTACTCTCATAGGCTGTTGACTTTACATAATGAAAAGTCTTTATTGCTTTCAAACTTCTAGCATTTCACAGAACCCCAAACAAATCTCTAACCCACTCAAAGATTTTTTTCAGAGAAATAAGATTTGTCTCACAAATGTGAACATCTAAACATCACTCAGAATGCAGTGATGTCTTCTCAGGTATGTCCCAGCAGCCCTGCTGGATGTCACAGGCACCCAAGCCCTCTTTAGCTAGCTCCAGGATGAGAGCAGAGCAACGAGTCATGGGGGATGATTGCACATCTGGGTGGTACACAGTGGAAACTGCTCCTGAAAATACAAAAAGAGGATGTGTAATCTAAGCAGAGCAGTGAGGGAAATGAACCCTTACTTTTTTCCCCCACTATATGGTGGTTGTGACATTTTCACAATCCCAAGTAAATAAGGTGTTGTCATGCCTCACTCAACACACCCCAAAACATTTTATGCCCCAAAATACCTCAGCTTGCTCCTCTCACAACAGGCAAAAAACTGTCATGTTCTGCAACTTGGGTTTTAATTTTGCAGCCTCATATCCCTGTACAAGCCTGGGCTGGTTTTATGAATTCTGATGATGTTGCAGCCTAATGTGGCAGCCTGATAGATGCAGACTGAAGGAAGGGGAGGGGGGATTTGATAACCCAGGCCCAGGCACTGAGCTGGTAATGAAGAAGGGTTATTATTAGTCATTTGCATAACATAAAAGGAGATCTAGATCTAGGCTTAATAAATTCTTCCTCGTATAGAATAACACAGTTATAGCCATTTCTATAAAAATGTCAGAGCCTGTATGTGAAGTAAATGTTCTTTCAGAGCATAAAATACAGTCCTACAACTCAATAAAATCGCTTGTGTCACTACACTGGTTTCTTTGAAGTGTCACTAAAAAGGGCAGGTTTGTGAACTGAAGCATCACTTTTGCTCTCACCTGGGATGTGAGACAGCACAATGACAAGAAGAGCTAAAGTTGGGGTGCAAGAACTAAACTGGGGACACTGAGGAGCAAGCATAGAGAAGCAATGCCCTAGGTGTGCATCTACTCTAAAGTCACACTGCCTTTTCTGTTTAGGTGATGTTTTGGCCCTGAGAAACTCTAGGTCATCACCCAAAATTAGGAGATAACAATTGGCTCAGAGGTGGGTCAAACCCCCAGGCAATGGCAGGTGGATGGATTGGGTGACCAGGCAGCAAACAACAACTCAGCACTGTGCAGTTTGTTTTGGTACCAGGCACACCTTGCAGAAGGCAGATTCAGGTTCTCAAAGACAACTGGTGATGCTCCATGTAGAAAAAATTATTGCAGCAGTGGGGAAGGTGCAGCTGTGAGCAGCCTGACTGTGGGGAGATGGAGGTGGTGTTGCAGGAGCCTCAGCCACTTGCTCCATATATTTTCCTGTCTGGCATTGTCCCCTTAGAGAGCTGCACATGCTCCATGCCTGTGTCAGGGTCTGTCTGGGTTGGTACACATTGCTCTGATCCCTCCAAGCACTGCAATATGGAACATCACTTATGGACAGTAAAATAAATATTTACTCCTCTACATAGTCCTGAGTGTAGAACAAGCCTTTCATCCTTGGGTGCAGCCACCCCTCAAAGCATTGATCCTGCCACAGAGCAGTGCCTCAGGGCTGGCTGACTGAAAGCCTTAAACTTGGACTGGTCTAAGAGAGACAGGCTCATTGAAAGCAGTGGGCTTCCACTAACTGTGTGTTAAATTTGTGTTCCAGGCAGCTTAAAAAGCATCTGTGCAACTTCATTTTAAAAATTAAATTGTGACAACTCACAGCAAGCACAGGAGTTTTCCAGGGCTCACACTGAGCACGCTGCACCTCTACAGCCTGGAAGCACTCTGAACTCAACATGTCTGCAGAGAAACATTTGAGGTATCAACTTTGCACCCTCTGCTCTTCCTGTCAGCATTTCCCCCTGAGGCATCTTCTAAAACCTTTGGAGCTTCTGGGCAATACAATGTAAGCATCCATATTCATTAAAACAATCTTTTATTAAATTTGTTAGAAAAAACTTTTACCAAGGGGAAAAATAGACCACCTGTAATTTTAAAAGTAATTTTCTCTACACCTATAAGTTATTCTCAGAGGTAATAATACTCCATTAGTAACAAGATTCTCTTGCACTACTACAGAGCCTTTCCTCCTCAAGTGCTTTTAAACCTACTTTATCCTACTGTGTCCCTCAGAATTTCAGCAGAGTTTCAGGTCACACAAGGGAAACATTGTGGTTATCTCATCCAGCCCACAGCCAAGATCCGTGGCTGGGATGTGACTAACTGGAAAGCAAGTCATGCTTTTGCTTGGAAAGGGGCAGCCTGACTCCAGCTGTCTGCCATGCACACAGGCCTGTTACTACATTCACAAATATTCAGACATCATGGGAGATTTGGGCTGTAGTTCTGCAAGAGGTGAGAAATTTATTTTTATGCTCAGAGCACTCAATCAAAAACATCACAGTCACACAACACAGCCCAGCAATCAGGTATCAATCCAGCCAACCAACTCAGATCTGCTCAAGACTTTCCAAGGAGTGACTTTGGGGCAGAAATTTCTACCCCAGATGGAAAACCAGATGTGCTCCTGGAGCCAGCATAGAGCACCCAAGCTAGCATACTCTATAATGGCTGTGCTTGTGTGCAGACTTTTGACCATGGAAAATGTTCAGCCAGATGGACTCACATGGATCCAATACTAAATCAACTGAAATTGTCCAACATTTTCAGTTCTGTTCCCATGTACCACACAGAGTATCATGCATTGCTGTCTGTTGTTGGGCAACCTGAGGAATAACAGTCCTCAGGTTATTTGACACAAATAATCCCATGCTACAAAATACTGTGAGTCAATGTGAAGATTTTCAGGCTGCCTCAAAGCTTGGAAAAGCTTCTTAGGCAAATTGCATGGCTGCATGAGATACTCACTCCTGATTTGACTGAAGGATTGTAAACCAGTAATCCTCTCTCTTGCTTTTTTAGAAAGAATATACTTAAAACCACACACACACATGTATGCAACATACAGCTGTGATCAGCACCACAGTGATTAGCAATATTCTTTGCAAGAAAAAAGCAGAATACAGCCAGTTACATACACAGTAACTTCCACATGCATATAAGACATTCTCCTTGAAGGGGAAATTATGGTACATGGGGTGAATAAATCATCCTGAGCATATTTGGGGATGTCCCACACTCCCTCACCATTCCCTCAGGAAACAGAATGTGGAGAAGCTAAAATAAATTGGAGAGATGAGCAGTAATTTATTTTCCCGTCTGGAAAAGATAATTTAACTACTCAATTAAACATTGCCTAAAGCCATACTATTAGAGTTGCATATCCCATCTGTAATACAGATGGATTTTGCTCTCTTATTACTGGTCTTCATGCTGTCTGGTACTTAAAAATTCTGGTTTAATTAGATGACACCTTCCACAAATGCTGAGCTATTGGCACATAATTCAAGCAGTATCTAGGAATTTTTGCCATCGAAGAAACCTTCTGTAGGAATCTTATGTTCTTATAACTCTGGTACATAAGAGCAGGTTGCAAGCAATACTGAATGAACTGATGATATATTATTTCTTACTTTGGGTTATTTTGAAGCACAGGGCTTCAGTCTGGGCTCTTTTCTTCCATTTTTCAGTAGTTGTCACCCAAGACCATCCACAAATCAGATGGGTTTACAATCTATTTTTCATTGAGTTTTCTTAAGTGTGATCATTTTAATACTGAATTAAGAAGCTACTATCCTCATTATAAGGAGATTTCATTCACTGCTTCCCTCTGGGCACTGCTACAAGTGGAGAGTTTCAGGAGCCTGGAAATGCCTCCAACCTCTTTGTCACCCCCCTGCCCTGTCTGAGCCCACAGCAAGTGCAAAACCTGCAAGTTTAAGGGGCTCAGACACACAAAGGTGCTCAGTGGTTCCACCTGAGAGATGGAAAAAACAAAGATCCACAGACTTGTGCATGGGGAACTGAGGTTTATTGGTGAGCAAGGCAGTGCTGGGTTATCAGCTGAACTTGATCATCTTAGAGCTCTTTTCCAGCCTAAATGATTCTGTGATTCTACGACTTCTGCCTTAAAAGTTCAGGGGAGCTTACATGTGATGGAGAATTTTGCAGCACAAGTTCAACTGAATGAGCTGTAATGTTTTGCTTTCTCATGAAGAGCTCTCTCTCTCTGTCCAGAATCACTTAGTGCTGCTGACCCCCTTCTAGCTCAGTGGGGAACTAGACAAATATCACTTTATTTCCTGATATATGACATTTTCCCTAATCCTTTTTGTCTCACAACTTTTTCCAGGATGGGAGATTTCCTCATGCTGGGTGCTGTATGAACACAACACAAAATCAGTGTTTCATAAACTCCTTCTCGAAGAAGACACTAACTTTGGGGAAAACAGAAGGATTTTCATATATGATGAACAGATCTACAGTCACTAATCCTGGGTGTCTTGGATTAACTAATCAGCTGGGTTACCAGTGACATCTTGAAGCATGAGGAGCAGCATTCTTTGTTCCATTTCATCTGAACTGCTATGAATACAGATTTTGTTGTCCATCTTATTTTTGCAGCTCTACTAAATTCTTTACCTTAACAATGTCACCATTGGAAACACAGTACATCCTGATTTCTTTATATTCTACTACTTCCATGAGTCGTAGGAATCAGCCAGGGCTAAAAGGATGATGGAAGGTGCAAAAAACATCTGTTTAGGCTGTTAGAATGATTTTAGTTTGAATCTATTTCACTCCTCTGCTGCTTGCTTGGTAGCAGTGGTTAATGGAAGAGTTTTGGACAACTCACTCAGCCTTCAAACATCCCTGGGGGTGGTAGGAGTATTGGTGGCCCTTAGACAAACAACTATAAGTACCTTGTATCTTCACTGGACACTGCAGGTTCATAAAATCCCATTTAGACAAAGCCAAGAGGTTGACTTCCTTCAAAGAGCCTTAGAGGTAGTTTTAAAAAATGAATTTAAAAAAATCCAAAAAGATAATTCCTTCACTGTTAGATTTGTAACAGAAGCTCATCACATATATCAGATCCCTGGGTACATATGCAGATGTTTCAGCCATATGCAACAGCATATGGCATGTTTCTCACAATAACTAGTCTTTTTTTCCTGTGTAAGGCTACAAAAACAAACATGGAGTGTCTCAGCCAGTTTAGGACAGAGGGGGTGCCTCTGATGGCTTCATCTCCCCCTGTCAGGCCAACTTCCCACCAGCCAAACTGGTTCAACTTCCTGATGCTCTCCAGGCCACTTTCCAGTTATCCTGGTACAAGTCAAATTCTGCAGGTCACCCCCAACCTGTACTGGGTTATTCCTCCCCAGGTGCAGGAACTGCATTTCCCTTTGTGGAACTTTGGACAGTTCTCTGCCCATCTCTCCAGCTTGTCAAGGTCCTTCTGAAGGGCTGCACGGCCTGCTGGGGCATTGGTCATTCCTCCCAGGTTTGTGCTGTCAGCAAAGCTGGGAGGAGGCATCTACCCTTCATCCAATGCTCATCCATTGATCAACAAGTTAAACAACACCAGGCACAGTATTGAACCTTGGGGGACACCACTAGTGACAGGTCCCCAACTGGATCCTGTGCCACTGATGTGATCTCCATCCTCTGACCCTCTGGATAATGCCATTCAGCCAGTTCTCATTCCATCTCACTGTCCACTCATCCTAAAAACCAAGGGATTCTCCTTTGCCTTCTTCCCACGTGGTTTGGGGTGGGTTTCTCCACCACAACTAGCTCAGCCATGTTGTTAGCAAAGGAAATTAGAAGTAGGCACCTTTTATCTTGGTCCAACAGTCTGACGTTGGATCGCGGAATCTGTTGCCTCTGGTGGAAGATCAATAGCAGCAAATTAAGTGCTGCTTAAGCTCTATTGATCAATCACCCTGCCCCAGGTGTTCCAGCAGCAGAGGAGACTGGTTGCAAATACCATCTCACCTCCTTCCCCAGCACCCTTTAACAGAAGTGCACGTGTTGAGAGCCACCAGCTTAACGAGTCTCACCAAATGCCAGGCATTTCTTCTGCCTGATTAGCGACGAGTTTTTGCATTTGTGGAAGTGATTTGTAGGGCAAAGAGGTTTTTTTCTGGGTGCTGGAGGAAAAATTGCTAACTCAAATGGAATTCAGTACAAGCACTTGAGATTGAAAAGGTCATGGCTGTTAGAGTGGGCAAAATTTATTTCTTGGTTGTAACAGGCACAAACAGGGAAGGAGAAGCTTGGCAGTTCCAGCCTGACTTGCAATGAAATAAAGACACCCACCTGCAGGATATATTAAGCTAATAAGCAAAAAACCCATATGAGTGTGCTTGATGATACAAGATTACAGAGAGAATGCTTCAAATAGTTAAAAAATCCCCAAAACAGGGAAATTCAGAGCAGCTGCTTGGAGAAGGAAGGGCTTCATTCAACATAAAGCAAGTGGTGTACACATCCCATGTATCAGAGAGGATGGAGGACCTTACAGCCAAAAGCCTCTATCAGGAAGGTTCTGCCTTACTACAACAAAAACCCTGTGGTGACTTCAGGAAGCTGCAATTGAAGGGTCTGGAACACAAAACTGACGAGGAGCAGCTAAGGGAGATGGGGGGCTCAGAGGGACCTTATTTCTCTACACAACTACCTGAAGGGAGGTTTTAGCCAGGGGATGGATGGCCTCTTCTCCCAAGTAACAAGCAATAGGACGAGGAAATGGCCTCAGGTTGTGCCATGGAAAGCTTAGATTGGATATTAGGAAAAATTTCTTCACCAAAAGGATTGTCGAACATTGGAACAGGCTGCCCAGGGCAGTGGTGGAGTCACCACCCCTGGAGGGATTTAAAAGATGTGTAGATGTGGCACTTGGGGACATGGGTTAGTGGTGGGCTTGGCAGTGCTGGATCAGTGGTTGGACTCAACAATTTCAAAGGTCTTTTCTGACCTAAATTATTCTATGATTCTGAGCATGTGGCTTCAGTAAGGTAATAGTGGGTGGCTTTGATGGATGTGCCAATCAAAAAGTGGATCCCTTTAAAACTAGAACCTTTCTAGATATATTGCTTCTCAAACCAGGTATGAAATTTTACACTTTTTCCACCCCACAACATATATTAAAACCCTGCCAACTATCCTGTGGTTTAGAGCTCCATTTTCTACTTGCTCTATGCAACTTGCCACATCAACATTTCTCTCTATGCAAATACAGTCTGCCAACCCTTTAAACAGAGAACTGTAATTTCCAGTAGAAATATGAATGCAGCATAAGTACAGCAGTAAAAAATAAAGAATCCTTGAGCATCTTAATCTTTGAAGTACAGCTTTTTCACTGTGAGAGGAAGGGGAGCTTTACTCACAGACAACTTTGTGTCCTAAATACTTGTCTGAAGCAGGACTTAAATAATGTGACTTTCTGGAGAGACATGGCTATTTCAGACCTCTGCTGGAAGTTAATTGAAGAAAATATTGATGTTTATATGTAACAGAGAATGTTTGTTTATGAGGGAAAAGAAAAGAATCAGATATGAAAGGATAAAACCTGTGTATTTTCAAGTTCTACTTCTAAGTTCCTTGTCTAAATAGAGATTCTGCAGCTATAAAGGAACATAATTGAGAAGTCCTGAACCTCTGTCCACTTTCTCTCTCTGATCCCTGCAGGAGAAGGAACCATGGAGGACATGTAGCTGTGGACAGTGCTCTGCTCATTTGAGATCTAAGGAGGAACACATTTGGAAACTGGCTACCTCCAGCTGGTTCCCAATCCAGCCTGCCCTATCTACTCACAGGATTCAGCCCAAGGAACACATCCTGCTTGGCTGAGCCTGCCAGTTCCAGCCCTGTCTTCCACAACTCTTTTCAAGGGCCAACTCCTGCTCTGAGCACTTGTTGGAGAAATGGAGCTCTGTGAGTGCCAGCTCCAGGGCACATGCTGAGCTCTCAGGAGCAGCAGGCTGCAATGCCAACTCTGTGCCTGGTCTAAAAGGATCATTTTATTATTTAAACTATTTATTTTGTTTATGACCTAGAAGCTCAGCAATTTACTGTGCTAGATGAGTAATGCCTTCTTCTATTAGAAAACAGAAAAAAACAAACCCCCAAACCCACATATTTCACTTTTCTCCTGAGTTCCTCTTGGCAGTTCTACAGCTGCTGCCTTACTGAACATATGCACTAGGGAAAATCAAGTTTATCTCTTTTTTTTTTTCTCCTTGGGAAAAAACCCCTTGATTCCAGGCCCAAGGTCTGGCTACCTTGTGGGTACCTAACTTGAGGCAGGCCACCAAACCACTACCCCCCTTCAGCCTGGCAGCCAGCATGCCATGGGAAGGAGGATAATGTGAAGGGCAAAAGAGGCTGAGTAGCACCCAGGGAAAACATCCAGTCCTCCAGAAGTGGATGATGGCAAATAGAGCAACAACTGGCAAGAATGGCCCAATAAAAACGTGGTGTTGGAGGTTGAGACAGGAAAAGATGGATATTAAAGTCTGTTTTTTCACAAGTTTGACAGCTGAACCATATATTTTGGAAAAGATAAAAATACATCCAGGCATGAGATGTCTCTCTGGGGATCTTATACCTGATGGAGTGACAGCAAAGAACTCTGCTCCATGGACTCTTCTGAGCACAGTGACAGGAAAAAATTGAAATACAAGCAATACAGGCAAAAGGTAAAAGCTTTTTAAAAAATTTTTTAATTTTATTTTTTTAATTATGAGGGTAGTCAAACACAACAATGAGGTTGCCCAGAGAAGTTGTGGACTCTGTGTTCTTGGAGATACTGAAAACACAAACAGGGCTGGCACTGGACAGCCTGCTCTGTGTGGTTCTGCTGCCAGCAGGGCTGGACCATCTGATCTCCAGAGGTGCCTGCTACCCCTGCTGTCCCATGATGATAAATTAGACAAGAATAGCCAGCCTAAGAACAACCTCTTGCCTGATGTGTATGTGCTACACCAGCTTTTGTCAGAGCATGGAGAGCATCCTTCACCTCAAAGAATAAGACAAAGAATGAACTTAGTGAAGGACATTATTTGCATACTATAAAAACCTTCCACATCTTCTGGTTGTCCTTTGTTCTTAGTGAGAAAGGCTTCAGAATAACCAGTGCAATCAGGTACCTGATTTCTTCAAACAAAACAGCTCAAATGAGTCATCCCATATTCCTGACACAAGCTGCTGCTAGCTCTCGGATGTTAAGTGAGATGGGCAGGATGTACTAGACAGTAGCCTGACTGTACATGAATTGAGAGCTGGATTTGATCATGCCAATTACTTTCAGAGATTAGCCTTTGCAAACACACTTTCTACACAAATCAATGCCTAGCTCTGTTCAGGCATCCTTTTTCTCTCACCTTCTCTGTCACCTACTACTCTGCAGCAAAGCAAAGAGCCCCTTCACATGCTGAGCTAGTTCAGCTATTCTCTCACCTGCATTTTGGCTTCCACCTGTGTCTCTTTGCAAAACTAGTGCACAGTTAGTGCAGAGCTTCTATTTGCTTTTCCATGCTGCTTGTTGTATTTCAATAAACTGAACCCAGAGCACACAAGGGTGAAATCTTCATTCCAGGAAGGACAGAGAGATGACACATTTCTGTGTTTACCATCAACCTTGGCACAGTGTTGGTATAATAATTTGTCATTCTTGAACAAGAATAAAACAAGTCAATGACCCCTGTTTGACTCCAAGTTATTTTCTACATTGTCAAAACACACAGATTTAGAAAGGTAATTGCCCCAATACCTCTGGGTGACAGTCTCAAATTAAACTACAAGAACTCCATGGTCCATCTACCTCTTTGCAGCTGAATTAATTCCAGATACACACAAACCAGAAAGTCAGATAAGCAGGAAGGCTTTACAGGCCTTGTGCCTCTGCCTCTCACTACAGAGAGAAAGGGCCAAGTAGTGCCTCCATTCTGACAGGCAGGGTGGGTGTGAAAGCCCACAGAGCCTGCATGGGCCTTGGAGCAGATACAGCCTCCCCTCACACTACAGCAGCCCATCCACAGAAATCAACCTGGCTGCCCTGACAGAGCTGGGAGAGCAAAGCCAAAAAGCAACCACCTGCTAAGGCCATCACTCCATCTGAGTGGAGCTAATTTAACAAGGAGGAACTGGGGAATTGGCTGGGTCCCAATTAGGCTAATTTGGGCAGTGGTGTGAGTCATGGAGGCAATGAGAAAGAGGCCGGCAAGTTGGAGTCATTTGGGGACCTGTCAGAGTTTAACATCAATGTTACAATTGAGCATTTGCTTGAGAATCTGTGTGTCTCACCAGTTCTCTATCTTTCCCACAGGGATTTGGGCTGCCCAGTAAACCCAGCCCTTCCTCTAAGAATACAGTGAAGAATACCTCTTACCATGGCAATACTTGCTTACTTGGGCTTGCAGTGCCTTTCTATTGAGTAATGCCTCTTCACTGTGGTTTCCACACTGGGTTTTCACCACAGCTGTTCATTCAGGCATCCTTTTATCAGTGAGAAAACATCACATGTCCAGTGTGGGCCCCAACATGTACACACTGTCACACTGTGAGTGAGTGCAGGTCACTACAAGCCAGGGATCCAGCTCAGTATACACAAAACCATGCCCAGATTCCCACCTTCCTGTTTCCTTCCTGTTTTCTCACCTGCTGTCAGAGCCCCAGCCTGACATAGTCTCCACTGAAAAGTGCCAAAATTGCAGATGTAACCCTCTCATGGAACAACTATCAACCCCAAAATCTGCACTTCTAGTCTGTCACCTGCTCATGTTGCCTGACCTGGAGGTCACAGATATTCAGTGTAAATGGTATACATTTTGTATAGATATATATTTATCTTCATTTTTTTCCATCACAATTATAGAATAACTAAAAAAAAAAAACCAAATATGTTTTGTTTTAGGTAAAAGCCAGCAGTTATTAATATAAGCAGGTATGATATGCCTTTCAAGAGAAAGCTGATCTTAATTAATTTTTTTTCCAAATCTGAAAATGTATGTAATTTTTTCTGGAACCATGTGGAAACCAATGTTAAGTAGTCTTTTCTGTATATGTTCTTTGATTTAGCATATACTATTATATATTAATGTAGGTTACTACTTAGCCAGGGCCAAGATTTAAGATGTTATTGTGGTCTCTTCAGGATGCTAATTCTTCCCTGAGTGCTCTTGCTGGGTACTGCAGAAATCAGGTGATTAATCACACCTCAGATAACGGGTCTCAGAGCTCCTAAGGATGTAGCCACTTTTTTGTTGTTGTTGTTGTCATTCCTGTGGGGTTTTTTATGGTTTAATGTAACATAGCAGAGTTGGAATGTGGGTTACTGCAGAGATAAACTAGGCCATTCACTGTTGGACATGCAGCTAGAGGGAGAACTATTGAAAACCAACATAATTAACCAGTTGTGATCTCTGACATAAGATCTGAGACCAAGAGCCAATTCATGATTTTAGAGGAGGAAGAAATATTTCTCTGATGAATGGGCTGACACTGGTCTGGGATCTGAAACATCTGAAGCCCTGTAAGCTTTATATACCAAAAGAAATATCTGCTTCCAAATTCTGGAGCTGAAGAGGCCAAAAGGTGAGTCTGTCCCTCTGGTCAGCTGTGCTGGCAGGGGCAGGCCATGGGGCAGAGGGCTGACTCCAGCAGCTGCTGGTGGCCAGCAGCTCTCTGACCCTTCACATACTGCACCATGTTTTGTAGTCAAAACATCAGTATTTTGTAGTCAATACATCAGTATTTCCCTGCTATCCTTAGACAGATAAATAAAACTGCACCTTGCATTATTTTGGGGTTGGGTTTTTTGTATCTCTTAGCTCAATTCTTTTTTGTTACTGTACAGTGAAATTTTCTGCTTTCTTTCAGTTGCCTTAAAATTGAATTACTTAAATCGGGGAAGTGTTTTTACTTCTCTGTCAAATAACTGGCTTTCTTTGAACCATGAGGAAATGCAGGAATGTCCTGTAGGGAGCACCAAGAGAGGAGAGATCAGATGAATGCAACAGGGTGTAGTTTTGGGATTTTTTTCTGGGGTTTGCCACTGTCCTTATCTAACAGATAAGGACACTGGAGAGACCATAACTCCAGTGTCATGTGGGGTTGATGGACCTTAATGTCACTATCCCTGGAAGTGTTCAAAAAACATCTGGCTGTGGCACTTTAGGACATGGTTTAGTGGTGAACATGGTGGTGGTGCTTGGTTGATGGCTGGACTTGATGAATTTAAAGATCTTTTCCACCTTTAATGTATCTGATTCTATGATTAGAAATGAGATCCACTTGCTCCTCTAGTAGTACCTACTGTAAATGCCTTTGTTTTGTTATGGGCTCTAGTTTTCTGCTTTGGTTTTACCATTTGTGTTGGTGATGAGTGAAACAAATATGTGATCATCACGTCAGAAATTTAGCCTTGATTAAAAAAATGCCTGTGCTGCAAAACCAGTTTATCACTGAACCAGTATCTCCTTTAGCTCTTAGAAACACAACCAAAAAGGGTCCAAACACAGCTGCCCACAGAGAGCACCTTACCAATCGAGTAAGGATGAGCATCACTCTCTTGCCTTAGAGCCAGGCATTTAAGCAGTTACTGAACTGCAAATAAAATCCATAATGGCTTTAAAATGTTGCTCCAGTTAGTGCTCAATTATCTGCCCTCCTTTGGGAGGTCAGATCTGTTTATTTAACTCATTCCTTTTGAGGCTTTGAATGGGCTGGCAGCCTGAGGTTAGTGGGAATTCTGATTTGAGAAAGGGCAAGAGCTGGAATTACAAGCAGGCACCAGAGGTCCTTGGGAGGGGGTGTCCCTCTGTGGCCACCTGGAGGGACTTGGTCTCCTCATTTGCTGAAGCCCTGGCCAGGTCTGTCAGGTAAGTGGTCCAGCCCTGGCTGCTACATCCAGGCACCACAGGAAGGGCTGGACAGAGGAAAATCCTCTTCTTTTCTTTGCATCCATGAGGTGCCTTTTCTGAGAGGTATGCAGGGAGCCCCTCTCTCAGGCCATATCCCCTTCCTGAGGCTGTGGGAAGAGGGTCCTCATGGTTTGCACTCATCCATTTGCTATTCTCACGCCTCTGAGATCCTCAGCCAGATTCTTCCCCTCCTGGCACAACTGGGGCTGCTGTGATTAACAGCAAAAGGCATCAGCTCATATCTTGGGGTGTCAGCAGAGCAGCCCATGCCTGGGGGACATTCTCTTTGAATAATGTTCTTGAGTTCACAACAGAAGTGACAGAGCTGAAATGCTGTATTAAGCTGCTTGCGTCTACCATCCATTCACATTAGAGGTAGTCAAGCTATTGACTTAAAACCTCAATTCCCCTCTTACAAAAGAATGAAGCTGAAATTGGAAGAGGAAAAGAAATCTGCATTTTCATGAGTCAGTGCCTGTGATTTTTTGGTGTGCAGATGAAAATTGAGAGGAATGCAGTGCAATAAACCAGGAGAGGAAACAGCCCAGTGATGAAGTTTTCATCAGGAAAACCTCAGGCAAAAGTTGTACAGCCTCTACAAATCTGCTGTTGCCTCTCCAGTGAGAGGCAATGAAAAACAACCCATGAGAAGAGATCAAGGTGATGACACAGAATTAGAAATAAGTCTGAAAGGCTAAGGTAGCTGAGGAGAGAGACCTCAGTTGTTCCTGCTGTCAGTGTGTGGCCAGGACCCTGCTCTTGGGGGGAGTCTGCCTGCTCTTTGCCTGCTCTGGGTCTGCTGGGTACCTCAAAGCTCTGAGATGATGAAGTTTCCATGGATGCCTGTAACTGAGTGCTTATTCCTCTTTTCTCCAGAATGTGAGTGGAAAGTTTTAGTAGTTGTGACAGCATTTGGGGTATTATTCTTTGGGAAATTATCACCCTGTAGCATTTGTGAAATCCACTAGAGCTACCCATTCACTTCAATAGATTACTCCTTAAAAATCCCCTTTAACCTGTTTTATGTTACACCTCTATTGATGTATCTAAAATGTCTGCAGAATAACTGCTATCATTATTCCACACACTGGTTATAGAACTTTATACTTATTCAATATAAAACTAAAAAAGGTTCCAAGAAGGCCTAAGTGGAGATGTGTCTCCTAGCAATTTTATATGTGACTAAGATTTATTAAAACTGAATACAGAAATAAAGTCAAGAAAGTAATCAAAAAGCATATTTAGTGGACTCTCAGATGATTAACCAACATGTTCACAGAGCCAAACCTCTGTATCTGTCTTTTTACTGGTTCATTAATTTCTCTTGGCGTGAACTAATTTCCAAACATCTAGCTGACCTTGACATTTTAGAAAAGTGAATTCTGACAAGTCCTTTATTTATATCAGGAAAACGTATTTGTCTGGAAGTAGTTTGAAATAGGGATTTAAATATTGTTCCTTTTCCCCCCCTTGAACTAGAATTACAGAAAAAAGCATTGCTGTCCTCATACAGCACATACTGTACCAAAACAATTAAATTGCTGTGAATTAAAGGAACATTAAATGTAAGGGATTCAGATGGATTTATTTTATATACTTGCAATGACTTGTTAATTCAGAATGACTTCATTATGAAACTTCATAGTCAGACACAGCACTGAGTTAGGAACGCTGCATGAGTAACTCCTGTGTATTTACAAGCAGGCTTAGAACTTCTCACCTGTATTAATAAAAATGTTGATTGTACCTTGTGCTCGTAGCTTACTGAAGTGGTATAATACTGGTTCTTTTCCTTGGCTGAATGACACTTGGCTGTTACAACTAGAGCCATTACTTGTACTTTATTTTCACCCATAGTGGTATAAAGAACCCACCATAAATTATGAACTTGAATTAAACCAATTTAATCCAGCCTTGCACACCCCATTCTTGATATGTATCATCTACAAATGCTTGGCAGATGAAGCTTCATTAGAATGAATCCACTCAAAAATTATGCTTGAATCTATCCCTTATTCAATTTTGCCCTCAATCAAATTCTACAAAACAGAATATTGGGTAGCCTTGAGCAATGCTTAGTAACTTTCTTCAAACTTAGGACTTAATGCAGGACCTCCCTACCAAAAAAAGTGAGGTTTAAAGTGTTTTGCAAAATTAGGACCTAAACCCTACAGCTGTTCAGTTTCTGCTCACATCAGTTCACAGATCTGATCATCATTCTTAAAATCATCTTGGATTAGTTATATTACTTTGATAATATAAAATTATCTTCTATTAGTTTCTCATAAATATAAATTGCATTAAAAAGCCAACCCCTTCATCTCACTTAAGGTTCCCCTGTGATAGCATTACACCTCTCTATCTCATCATTTACAAAATATCCAGGCACTTATGAACAAGAAAATTAATAATTAAGAACATAATAAATCATATATGCCAACTTAATAAACACATTAAAAACTAGAAAGCACATTTCATCTTAGTTTAACAACCCAGTTAAAATTTCAAGGGCAGTTTGTGGTTGGAGGTGGCATTTCTGCTTCAGTGTCTGAGTTACCCATGGCTGGGCTGCTGCATGGTCCCATCCAGCCTGGAGACTGGAAGGCTTTTTCCCCCTTGCCTCAAGGAGATGTAGAGAGAACGTAGGTGATGTGCAGGGAGTGAGAGAGGAGAGTGGGGCTTGACCCTTTTCCTGGTGACTGCACCTCCCCTAAGGTCCTGTTCCTGTGTGCTCAGCTGCCACAGCCCCAGCTGGCTGCAGTGGAGCCTTGGAGTGGATTTGAGCACAGAGGGCCAAGCCAGGACAGAGCAGAGCAGGCTCGCTTAGGGCACAGAGTTCCTTTCCCCTTCCAGGGAGACACAGCAGCTTTCCCCAGCAGTGTGAGATAAAAGGCTGCCTGGCAAGCATACAAAGGGTCTGGAACATTGTGAAGAGGAGAAGGAATATTGCATTAGAAAGGCTACCAGAAACTGTTTTGAATGTGCTGCAGTGCCTCACAAAGCTCATTGCTATTTTTGGACAAAAAATATATTTCAGACCCTTAGAAGCAAAAACAGTGGCTAAAGAAGCTCCATTTTTTATTTGAGCTATTCCTAGAACTGAAAAATATATAAACTTATCCAGACAAAGCTTTAGGAATTATCATTGACTAATATTTGCTAGGTTTAGCTGGGTTTAATTAAGTCATTCTCTGAGAGCAGTGAAGCAGGAATACACAGAAGACCCCTCTGTCTGGAACACTGTATGAGTTACAGGATTGCAGCGACACACTCACCCCACAGGCAAACAAAAACACCACTGCACACTGTGACAGCACCTCTGCTGCAACAAACTGCAAGGTCCCTCTCACTCATCTGGAAGAGATTTGCACTTTAACAAGGTACTCAGGGCAGAAAGAGGCTCTCTCAGGCCAGTTTTGAATGCCCAACTGGGACTCATCCTTACCGGTGAGCACTCATGGGCACTGTCAGAGACAGCTGCCATAGATATGGGTAAAAATAAGCTGCCTTTTTTCTCCCTGAGCCACGAACATAGCTCCTCTTGATCCCTGTGGGATCTGGATCTGGAGGGCACAGCCAGTATCTCTGTACCAGTCTAATATCCTTCAAGAAGGAAGAGAAGAGAGGCTGTAGGAAATCTCTACTGGCTCCAAAAGTTAGATGCATGCAATACACTTCTTTGTCATTGCCATAATAAATTACAGACTACATTCTCCTTGCACTGATGAAGAGGATTTCTTTTTTAATTTATTAGTTTTGGACAGTTTCATTTTGCTGTAACAAATCACTCCAAGGCAGGCTTGGTAAGGATGATCTGCTGGGTAATTTCTGCCTTTCACAGGACTGTTTGGGACAGATTTGACCAAACGTTTCCAGTTTAGCATGATCAAGCATTCAGACCAAATTTAAGGATGAATCACTTTGATATCCCACTTAAACCTTTTGAAGAAAGCTTGCTAAAAAGATTGACTAATGTGATCACACCCAGGCAGCACCACCGTGTTCCCACTTAGTAGTACAGGCAGTTCCACTAGACACAAGAAGGGATAGAAAGTTAAATTTATGGGATAAACTTTGCTTTGCTGCCTCAGTTCTCACCATGACAATGGTCCTGGCCTCCACCCCAAGCTCCCTTTGGGAAAGAACCTGGGCCATACATATGTACTGGGGTCTGCTCCCCATTTCAGAAACATTATTTTGGAAAACCCAACTAAAAAAGCCCAAAGAAAGACAGATGTGAACCCTGCTTGATTGCACAGGACAGCCACCCTCAACAGGTGCATTTATCAATGCATTGTCTTATGCATTTATCTCTCATAAGCCCTTTTCATAAGCAGATCAAAAATGAGAAAGATAGCCAAGTATGGCTTTGGCAGCACAAGAGCTTATTAGAATGATGAGGAGGTTACAGAAAACCCCACCTTATTAAAAAGAAAGGACAAGTACTTTTGGGAGCCTGGCACCACTCCTAATCGATCAGCACATTTCCTCTTTCTAAAGCAAAGCTGCCCCAGCAGTCCTCAGTGAGACACAGTGAGCAGCAATGGCATAGGTCTGCTGGGTTTTTTGCCTGAAGGTGGGGAATAAGTCCCTCATTCTGAGGCTGGCACTGCATGGGCCATTAGGTGACTGAATCTCTGGGTAAATTGCAGCCTGACCTAGAAAACACCTGCTCGAGGGACCACGACAGCAGCAAACAGGCGGCAGGAGGGATGGGAAGATCACCACGCCTTGTCCTCACTGTGTGTGGTTGGAGCAGCACTGAGTTCAACCCCTCCCACAGTGCTGCAGCCCCAGCAGCAGAAATGGGAGCATAAATAGCATCATGGCAGGCTGGAGGAAAAGTGCATAAACTGTTTGATACTTCCCCACCGACAGGCTCTGATCACCTTGGATTACTAACATGATCTCCAGAATATTTTTGAAATGAACCTTACATGGTTTCTGGGCAGGGTGAGAAAGTGGAATCTTCCTCAGCACCCAGGCCAAGCCTGTCTGTGCCTGGCTGCTGATCCCTACCTCCTACTGTCCCTCCATGCCTGGGATACCTACATTGCTCATGGCAATCCTCAGACTTTCCAAAATGAGACACAGCCAAGCACATTTCCACTGCCTGGCCACCAGTAAGGGCTCACTCTTCAGCCTTCGCAGTGCCAAAATCCAACACCTGCCAAGCAATTTCTTCCTTCCCAGAAATTTTAAAGCACTTTAATTAAATCTTGCAAAAAATTGCCTTGGAAATCCCTTGTGGTACCCTTGAAAAGAATCAGTTTTGAAAGGCTGCTATTTTATCTCCTCATTTGCCTGCATTTTTGCTAGCCTGGGCTGGATACCTTCATTCCATATCTGCTCCCAGCCAAGGTCATGCAGTCCAATGATTTAGCAGGGCTCTTGATTACTGCTGCTGGTGCTGTAACACCTCAACCATTTCATCAGCTGCTTTTCAATAACTTTTATCTTTTCCTCCTAAGTCTACACTGGGGTTTATTATTTCTTTCTAGTCCCATAAGCTGCCACAGGTTAAATACCTTCCCCCTGGACTCAGGCTGTAGATCACAGAGCAGAGTTACCAGCAGTTATCACTTGATAACGCACTTGATCAGCCGAACCCTGCTCTAACATATGCTTTCTGACAGATTAGCCACTATAAATTTTAATCACTCAGAATCACAGTTGTGAAGTTGGCCTTTAGCTGTGGCTGTGCCCTGGGAAAGGATGTCTTAAAGCAGTGTTTGAATGGTGTACACGTTTCAGGAGGGCCTTTTGGAAACACAGGAATTACAGCTTTTATCTAAACTCAAAGATGCAATTTCCCAGGTCGGAAGGGGAAGAGCAGGGAGAGGATTTGCCATATGAAATGCACATGAAAAGCATGTGATGCAAGCAAGCTCTGCACAAAGTCCTGTGGTGCCAAGTGCTACACACCAGCAAAGGGACTGAGAGTTTAGTCCCTTCCAGCCACAAGATGCAAGCCTGTTCCAAAACCAATTTACAGCTTTGTTGAAGGTTCTTTACTTTTGTTATGGAATTTTGTCCCATAAGTTCCTAAGGAATGGTAATGATGATACTTAAGGAAAACAAAAGAAGTGGCCAAGCCCAGAGAGCATCTAACTGCACTTCCCTGTCTGAGGGTTTCTCGGAGAGGGGCAGAGACTCTGTGAGAATTGGGGCTGGTAAAAGATGGGAACAGGGGCGGCTGGGCTCTCTTAGTCTCAGTTTTGGAGGACGGTCGGAGCTGCCCCTTGGGGAAGGGAATTCGCTGCCACCACCGCAGTCCAGCCCAGTCCCTTCTCCTGCCACAGGTGAGCCTCTGCTCTGAGAGCAGCCCCTGAACTGGTGCCCTGTCAATGCCTCACTCAGAGAGGGACTTTTCACCCTCTGCTCGGGGCCCTGAGATCCTGACCCCGCCTCTCCCTGCCCTGATCAGAGCCGGGCTGTCACTGCCCCGGCCCCGCCGCTCCTGTGGCCCCGCTCCGAGTTCCCGCTGCACCAGCCCCGCACCCCCACCCGCCTGCCGAGACTCCCCGGGGTTTTTCCAGCTGCAGCCACGGAGCTTCCAACACCTCTCGTCCCCCAGCCCGGGATTTTGCCGGCCCGGCCGCCATTGCCGCGCGCTCCCCGCGCTGCCCCACAGCGCCCCCTGCAGCCGCGGGGGAATCAGCGCCCCTGCCCCGCCCAGCGCAGCCACAGCGCCCCTGGCGGCCGTGAGCGGAACTGCAGCGAGGGGGCAGCGCCTGCAGGGAGAGGAGGCTGCAGTGGGGTCTGGGGCTGTTTGTCACTGTCAGAGTTTTTGGTTTGTCTTATACACACACTAGTAAAGAGCTGTCATTCCTACTCACTTATCTTTGCCTGAAAGTCCCTTAATTTCAAAATTATAATAATTCGGAGGGAAAGGGTTTACATTTTCTATCCCAAAGGAGGCTCCTGCCTTCTTTGGCAGACACCTGTCTCTCAAACCAAGACAAGATTTTAATCAAATGAAGACGCTCCGTTTCATTCAGTCCTTGCCTCAAACATTGCAGTAATTTAACATGTTGGAGTTTAAAAAAAAAAAAAATCATACATTCCAATTAAAGGGTACTTGGAATTGTTCCAGGGGCTTCTGACCTTTCAATAGGAGCATGGCCAACAGGATCCTGAAAAGAACCATAGGTGTAGGCTGTGCAAATATTTCCAGCCCCTGTGCAGCTGCCAAAAGCAGCATTGCTCAACCTCTGGTTAAATTACAATATTGTTTTACCTCACAGTACTCTTTGAGAGCTCACAGGAACCTTTGGCAGATGGCCACTTTGAATTTCTTCAGTGTCTTAAACATGAAATCCATCTGTTTGCTCTTGCTTCAGGCATAATCTCAGCAGTTTTAATCTCTGTTCTTCTCTCTGGCATTTACATACATACACTTTCAAAAAACATCAGAGTTTAGTCTCAGGACATTATATTTAGAACTTTCAACTCAGTAGGAAGAACTGTAACTTCAAGAATATAGAGACCAGTAAACCTGTAAGTAGCCTATATCACATTATTAACTGCTACATAAACCTCACATTGTTCCCAAGTTATCTGAAAGCATCTTAAAACCTGCTGTCCTTTATGAAGTTTGCTCTGTCATTTACTAACTGTGCCACAGCCAACTGGATTATTGTGCCTTTCCCAGCCCTCTCCCAGGGAAAACCTCCTAGCAATGGAAAGCAAAGTAATGGGATATTTGGTAGCACAGCAGGAGATGTCCAGGAGCAGTCCTGGGACAAGCAGGTTCCCATCACTCCTCCTGGGACATCTTGAACTCAGCCCTCAGATCAAGAGGTTAATCTTTCAGACATCCTTTGAGCTGCAGAGAGACAAGTTTCCAGACTTGAGAGTAACTGTAGGTGAGTCATTTGTCAAGTCCATCAAATGTCAGAATGCCTCAAATCTTCTTCAACAACAAAGTAAGCCCATTTCTGCAGAACAGTTGTGTGATTTGTATCTCGCTTCTCTCTGCATGTACTTAGTCCAAGGGAAAAGGTTCCTTATGTGACAATCCTACCACAGTATTTCTTGGTTTAGGATGTATAACAAATTTCCAGTGCAGAGGGGGCTTAAAGAAGATTCAAAGAGGCACAAGAAAAAAGTGCTCACAAGACAGGGAAGAGTAGAAAGAGGAGTGGACCACTGTGGGAGACTGTGCTCATGTCCTGTGGCATCTGGATGAGAAGGCTCACCAGGAAGGGCTCTGGTCTGGTGCTGTGATACTGCCCTGGTTATGTCTATGCAGGCACTGACAGCACTCCAGCTGTGCCAGGGGGCTCCTGGACCAAATACAGTGGAGGTCCCTAAAGGTTATACCAGTTTATGTGACCTCTTCCTGGGGCGGAAGCTCAGTTTCAGGGTGTATGTTCTGTGTTTGTTGAAGCATTCCCTGCAACTTAGTAGAGATATTCATGTCTTCTGCTGGCCTCCTGCAGATGCTGTATGAGCTGCTGAGCAGTGACTGCTTATGAAATGAACACAGTGTCAGCCACAGACCCACAGGCCCTCCTGCACTGCTAGTAAGAGGGTGCTGTGGCAGAGGTGTGACAGGCTGCTTGCTTTTTGCAGGATTTCAGTTCAGTTCTGGTTTTGGGCACCAAACCAAGGTGGCTCCAGCCCTGCTACCATGCTGGGACTGACTACCAGCTGCACAGGTGGATTTACAGTAAATACAAAAGTGTGACCCCATATAGATGACATGCTACTTTCCATATTTTAACTTTTATCAGGAAAACAGGATGAGACAAAACAAGAACTTGCCACATATAAACCTATGGCTTTCTTCATCCTGGCCTATTCTTTTGATTCCTGCCATGGCCCTGCCTCAGTCGGTTCCTGATGTGACTCATTCTCAGCCTTTCCCTTTCCCCACAGCTCATCCACACTCTGCCCATCACTCACCTGGTGTCAGTCTCCATCCCACAAGGCTTAAATCATTAATAAAGTCAAATTATCTTAAGAGTCTGCCTGCAAGTGATGAGCAGAGAGGCCCTGGGAAGTGGCAGTGCTTTCAGGAGATGTTTGTATTTGTGTGAAGCAGAGCCAAACCAGAGGAAGACTTAAATCCAGACTTTCTGTGCCCCAGAGGCACCACAGGGTTACCAATCAGCATGGGACAATGTCACTGTGTCTCCTGCTCTTCCCTCCAGCCATCCACTATTTGGTTCAGAGGAAAAAGCATTTTCTAAGAGAAAGAATATGGAGTTGCTGGTTTAGCAGAGCTCTAGCACTCTGGCAGGGAGCCTATATCTTCACCCCCTTCCTCATGAGTTTTCCAATCATACTGCATTTGAGACTTCGAAAATGTTCTATATTCCAGCACCAAAGACAATCAAAAATTTCTGTGAACAGAAATGTTAAGAATCCTCTTGCAGTCTGGGACTGATTCATTCAAACTGGAGCCCTAAAAAATTATTAAACATTTTGACTTTGACCTTGAAAGTATTCTTTTTTTTACTTCAAAAGTCGAAACATTATTATTTCCATTATTTCAGAACAACTCTTTTTAATTTAAAGAGCTGCCATTTTCCCCACCCACTGTCCCAACATTTGAATGATAAAGAAATTTAGGAAATGCCAATAATCCAAATAGCTCACAAGCTTTATTTTTAGTTCACAGAGATTAAACATCCTTGACATTAATGAATGTTCTATGTTTTACTTCAGTTCATACATTTTACTCCCTTAGTGAATAACAGACCTCTCAGAAATTAACACAGCTTGTTAGGAAAAAGACAAAATGCCTATTAAATTACCAAGTGCATTTCTCATCAGAATGCAGCCATCATTCTCTGCAAAGAAGCACTATAGCTTAATTGACTTTCTGGAAAAAGCAGTGTTTAGGCAGATGGTACTGAGAATCATCTGAGTGTCATTCTTTAAATTGCCTTGGTTAAGTGGTGGGGACATTTGGGAAACAGGAGGAGGTGAGAGAGGGCACTGCAGCTTGGGACACACATCCCCCTGTGGCTGCTGCCGTAGGCATTGGCACCACACCCAGGTGGTCCTGGCAGAGCCCCCTAAGAGCAGCTGGCTGGAGGTCACTGGTTTTGTGTCACAGAGGCTTTGTGTCTGGGCTCAGTGCCCACAGTGTGCCACACAGCTGGGCAAAGAGCAGGCACTGCTGGGGGTGATGGAGGGGCATCCAGGTCTTTGCTTAAACATGGGTAGTGAACCTTTCCAGGAAAAGAAAAACAATCCTGAAAAAAAAATATACTTCCATTCAGCTAGGAAATAAAAAAATCTATGAAAATAGATTCCTATGGGTCCAAGGTAGTATGGAGCTGGCAGGCTGTAGCTGAGCCAGACGAGCATCCTTGAGCACCTGCTTGTCCAGCTCGGTGCAGGACACTCAGAAGTTCAGGTGTTAGTGCAGGGACAAAGTGTCCCCTTGAGGAGCCTGTGTGTCCCTCTGTCACCATGAAGAAACAGGCTGAGGCATTTTCCAAAAAAGGACAACCTCTTTACTGCTTAATCATCTGAAACTGAAGATGCTGCAGAGGTAAATTAAGCTTCAAGGCAGTAGAGGTAAAATAGAAATCCTATTACTGAACTTTCCAAGACCCATTCCTAAAGTGAATATCAGTACTCTGCTCATTGACAGGCTTCTGTAGAATCAAAACCCATTTGCTTCAATTCTTCTGAATTTCATTCTCATTATCTTGGTTCTGTATTCAAATTATATATTAAATATAAATAAAAATCAATCCTGAGCAGTCCTAGGCCTGTGACCTTTGGAGAAGTGCTGATATTGGTGATCATTTCCAGAATTTTTCTATCATTAAAAAAATGGAAAAAATTCCTATGAGTTACAAATCTATTAAGAATTTTCAGAGCAGGAAAGATCCCTACCTATAAATTATTTAGACTTAGTCTTGCTGGGAAATTGAGCAGTAGAATCAATGGCAAGCACAGAGGAACAAGAATATTTTAGGATCACGGGCCATCCTGCCCTTTTCCTGCCATGTTTCACTGCTGAAGCTGTCAGAAGAGCCTGTCAAACAGCTAAACACATTGCTTAGGACTGTCTCCCTGCAAAGCAGAGAGGAAATCCTGTAAATGGGATTTTAAGGGCAGTTGAAGTCAGACTGCAGCTGCTGAAAATTTTTTCTGGCAATGTGACAGCTGAAGTGTGCGTCAGGAGATGCACCCAGACAGCACAGGAACTTAATCTGGGAGCTGGTAACAGAGGCCCAGCTACTGGGACAAGACAACTGGTTGCTTGTCTGGTTGCCAAACCACCCAAGAGCTTTTATAATGTGCCAAACAAAGCTTTTAGAGCTGCCCAGGGAGCAAAATGGAAAGGAACCTGAAAATAACTTTTAAGATCTTCCTTTCCAATGTAATCCACAGCAGGTCTGGCTACTCTAAAACAAATCTGCTCAGATAAAAGCCACACGTGCCTTTGCACGTGAGTACAAAAGCTCACCCTACCTGGTTTGCAAGTTAAGGACCCAGGATAGATTTTCTTCAGGATACATGTGTCCTAAGTGATAATATGTGGGAAAATCTAGGGCACTGTAGCCAAGTCTTGTGGGTGGATGCCAAGGTGGAGGAACAGCAGGGGCAGCACAAGGCTGCCCTTGCTGGAGCAGCAACCACCTGGGTCCCAGTGGACTCTGCTGGGATGAAGTAAACAGGACTGGTGCCACACACTCTGCCCTGCCATGTCAGGGAAGCAGTGCAGAAGCTGCCACCATTGAAAAAGCCTCCCTTCCCTCTAAATCTGCCTGGGCTGTGGTGGAAGACCAGAGGTGTTAAAGAGAAGTACAGAAGGTTCATGACATCTTCCCCTTTAGCTTTGCCCTGTCGGCTGGGGATGCTGGCAGAGTGTCCACGTCAGGCTGGAGTAGCCTGTCCTTG
>VZRX01012157.1:0-34791 GCA_013398075.1 Notiomystis cincta
GGGTGAGGAATAAGGATCATGGAGTGCCTCAGCCCCAAGGAACAGTGTCAGGTGAGCACCTGGCAGGGCAAAACAGCCTTCCAAAGAGAGACAGGATGGGCTGCTTTTATCACTTCTCACTTCTTTACTTTCTGAAGGCTGTTGTCAATGTTCCAGGTGGATCTCAGGTCAATAGCCTCTTTAATTACTTCTCACTTCTTTACTTTCTGAAGGCTGCTGTCCATGTTCTAGATGGATCTCAGGTCAATAGCATCTCCTGGGCCCTCATTAGCCTATCAATTAGGTCACTTCCTTAACACTGCCAGTGTCTAAGGAACAGACACTGCTATTCCCAGCCCATCTCTTTTGCCCACTTTCTATTTCTAAAACAAATAATAATGAGTGATTTTAACATTTGTGGCTTGTAACTCTCCCAATGATGTGTTGGTGTTTCTCACAAAATTATGTTTCCCCATCCTCTTTTCCAGACCCCTAACATTGGATTAGAAACAAATCAATAGTGCCTCTTCTTCAATACTTAGTGCTTTGATTAATAACAGTGGTGTTGTTGTAACTGTGATGGTTTAAGGATGTATTCATTAATTAACCTTGTCTCCTGATTAACTTTGTTCTTGACATCTTGATTTTGTGCTAAATTAATTCCCATTTATTTCCCCCTTCCACCCTCCCCTTCCACAGATTGTGCTCCTCACTTCTAATCAGGTTCCCCTTTGATTATCTCCCCCTCCACAGAAGCAGAAATCCCCGAGACTGCACAGCCACTTTGTCCCCTCACGGATGGATTTGAGTTCCACAACACCCACCCTTCACTCCCCTGGGACCTGCCCACTCCCACACCCATCTTCTTTCTCCTGGAGCATGAGAGGACCCTCAGAACAGATCACATGGATCTCCCTGGGCCCGGGAATCTTCTCTTCAGCACAGACCAGGAACCTTTGCCTGTCTCCTCCCACACTGCACACACTCCCTGCCTGCAAACAGGGCCACCCCTCCTGCACAAGAGGTGACCACCAACCCTGTCAGCTTCAATTGTGCAACGCAGGTTGACCCAAAGCCTCTCTGCTTTTAAAGCACAAAGCTCCACCACCTGGAGTCAAGAGACACGAGCCAAACCCCCTGAGGTTAAGCACAACGAGTTCCCAGCCACCTTCACAGAATCCCAGGATGTGTCAGGTTGGAAGGGACCTCATTGGGTCACCTGGTGCCACCTCCCTGCTCCAGCAGGGCCATCCCAGAGCACAGGGCACAGGACTGTGTGCAGATGGGTCTGGAATATCCCCAGGGAGGAGACTCCACACCCTCTCTGGAAAATCTGCTCAGTGCCCGGTCACTGCACAGGAATGAAGTTTTTCCCGTGTTCAGGGGGAATTCCTGGGATCAGCCCCTGCCTGTGGCTCTGGGGCCATTTCTGGGCTCCCCAGGGCAGAGCCTGGCCCTGCTCAGAGCCCTCCCTGCACCCAGGGCCAGCCAGGGCCAGCTGGGGCTGGGCAGAGGGGCAGGATGGCTCTCTTGACCTGCTGGGATGCCCCCAGGGTCCCACGGTGTTCTCGGCCCCAGGAAGCTCTGCTGGCTCAGGGACAGCTCGGTGTCCCCCAGGACTCCCAGGTCCCTCTCCAGGGAGCTGCTCCAGCAGGCCCAGCTAAGGGACACTGAAGGCAGTGGCACTTTCCCTGCCAAGCACAGTGAGGGCTCTGATGGGAGTTTCTGACCAAGATGTGGGGGTTTGGGATGCACTCAGACAGGAGGTGCTCCATTTAACCAAAGCTTCCAAAGCCTTTGCAGGGATTCTTACTGGAGTCCATCAACAGCTCTCTTCCTCCTACCCTGCCCCCCCTCCAAAAATAAGTTAATCATCTGGGGTTTTCTGCTTGGAGACTGAAGGAGTGGAAATGTATCCCCCAGTCCTGCCAAGAAGTGGAAATAGCCCGGTGTAAACTTAATTCTTATGTGTTGTGAATAGCAACACATCCCAGTTATTATAATCACTGTCCATCAGTCCACGACCCACCAAATGCCATGGTTGGTGAATTCCATTTTATGATGCAAATGCAGCCAATCAATACAGGGACTTTGTTTGATCAGAGACTCTTTTTCCCTTTCTTTTTTTTTTCTGAGAAAAAAACCCTTATTTTGCATGTCCAGCCTCTCAGCTGGAATAGATCTGCAGAACTCCACCCACACAAGTGAGCTTTTGCTCATTACACTAGGTGAAAGACTAGCTAAAATAAAAAGGGGAGATATAAACTCTGTGTGCAGTCAGAGCAGGACACTGCCCAAGTCAAATGGCTAAAGGAGAGCTGGGCATAAACCCTGAGGGAAGACAGCAAGGAATTTGGGGTTTGTGTATGTGCATGGATAGGACTGAGACAGAAAAGTCTATACATTTTTGACCACAAAAGATTTCGCTGGACAACATGATCTAGCAGGGGCTTTAAAGGGGAAAAGCAGTTCACAGACTCTTCTGAATGCATCTCCAGTAGCCGGGTTGTTAAGACATTCAGGGCTGTTAATGTGCACTGCCAGCCCATTGTAACCAAACCTTTAATCCTGGGCCTGTCAGACTTGAAGGAAAACTAAGGGCTGACAGTGCTGCAGCAAATGGATTTTCCTTCTCTGCTCTCATCGCCTCCCCCCTCTTTCCATTTAAAGTTAGAATAACACTGAGTCTATTCCTTTCAGGGCTTGCAAAACAACCAGGAGAAAAAGGCGGGGAAGTGGAGGGATGGAGGATTTGTCCCAGCCTACATGGACAATCCTCCCTCCCCACATCCCAGTCTCCAACCTGGGAGCACTTTGCAGAGCCTGATCAGACCCAGCCATCTGAGACCTCCTTCCTTGGCCCTGCTTATATATCTCTCACGAGTTTATTTTCCTCTGCAGAATCTCTCTAGGAGGAGACACACAAGGAGCTACAGAAAGCACAAGGCAGAGCTGCAAAGTCTTGCTTGTTGGATTTGCCTTTGGTGGCAGACCTCACCCACAGGAGAGCTGGCAGTGTGACATGTCCACACACATCTCCTGTACATCTACAGCCCTTCATCGCCACCCAGCCCTCACAGCCTTTGCTCGTCACATTTGAGGCTGATTTAGACATTTTAAAGCACCACAGGTGTATTCTGCAGCAGCGCCCGGCTCTGGAACCCAGCGCTCCCAAATCTCCTCCCAGCCCTTCCCTTCCAAGTTTATCTCCCTTGTTTGGCCTATTCTGGATGATTAAGAATGGCAAAGGCAACAGGCAAATGGGGTCATTTGCCACTGTTCCTGGCACTGCTCCAAGGAAGTGATGGTGCCCTGGATTTGCCACAGGCACTCCAGAAGTTTGGAAAACATCTCTTTGCTCTGACAGGCAGGGTTACACCCCACCTGCCAGGTGAGGGGACTGGATGCTGTATCAGGGGATGACAGATGGACACCAGAAATTAAGGCACCATTTGGAAGGGGAAGCTCCCCAGTTTGGAACAATTCTGAACACAGAACCCTTCCTACAAACTGGGCAGCCAAGGTATCAACCTCCAGTCACCCAGGACACTCTGGACATACACTGGGATGGTTTCATGTGGCTGTAGTCTGGGTTTTGCTGCTGGATCAGCATCCTCATGTACTGACTGTGACAGGAGAAGCACTTCATTATCTGTGGTCTATGAAAACACTGTTCAAATCCTGCTATCTCTGTGTACTGGGGCACCAAGAGTAGGGTCACTGCCAAACAGTGAAAACAGAGCTGGGCCTCAGGGGGAGTAACAGCTGATAGTGACCAACCTTTGCTCTCAGTTTCAGTCTAAACAAACCAATACATTTCCTAGGGTTCTGCCCAGTGGGTGCCCTTTCCCTGGGGTTTTATCCCAGCTGCCGTGTGATTGCTGGGAATTTCTGTCTTTCCCTCCGCTTCTTTAAAACACACATAAATAACCTCACAGCTAAAATCCTGTCCACCTGTTGTAAATATTTCCAGAAATTCCATTGTGTGGGTTGTTGTGCACTCTGGATTTCCAAGTCCAGATCACAACATAAAATTAAAAGCAAATGGACAGAATGTGCCATAAAAGGAGAACTTTAAAGTTTTCACACTGATCTGGTGGGTGTTCTCTAAACTTGGGGTTAATCAGGGACCCCAAGGATTTCAGTCCAGTGCTTAAGAGAGGGTGAAGAGAAACAGATAACAGTTTCTTTAGGTGTGGACCCCTCTGTGAGCACAGCATCTGGACAGGAGGTCTGGAAGGGAGGAGTAACTCCAGCTCCCCTCCTGCTCTCCTGCAGATGAGCCAGCCAAGGTCTAACTGGAAGGAGGGAGCATTCCTGCATGTCTCCAGGACTGCTGGCATCTCTAGAAAGTGATTAGACCATGTTATTGGACCAGTAAAGGACTGGTTCCTTCCCTCCCTCATCCATGGAGATGTTACACAAGGCAGAGGGTAGCAGGTCTGGCCCTGTACAACAGCCCAGGTGGCTCCTGCCTGGTACCTGTCCTGCAGGTGAGCCTGGGACTCATCACGGGCTGGGAATGCATCTAGGAGGGTCAGACATAACACTGAGAATATTATTAAATGTAAATCAGCAAAAGCAGCAGAATCAATTTGAGAAGATGGTTCATGTTCCAAGGGGAAGAAACACTTCCAGAATCGGGTTAAGCAAAGCCCTGTTGAGCCACTTACTGGTTTCTTAATGAGCCTGGGGAGAGAAAAGGAAAAGAAAAGAGGACAGGAAAAAAAAAAAAAAACAGATAAAAGACCAGATTCCAGACAGAAACAGTCATGCAGTTTCCTTGTGGATGTAAAGAACAAGTCAGCAAGACTCCAGGGAGCAGTGCAGCAGCAGAACCGTGTTTGTTTGCACAGCAGTGTGGCAGCAGAGAGGGGCTCAGGTCTGGGGAGGGCAGAGGAGTGGAAGGGGCACAGAAGGAGAATGTTTCACAGAGCTGCTCCAAGGTGCCCACCCTGCTGCTGCTGCTGGAGCTCAGGATGTGCAGCTCACCTGCCCAGTTCCCTCTGTGTGGGTTGCTTTGTGTCTGCAGGCACCACCACGGAGCCACTGCAGCTGGGCTTCCAAATCTCGCAGGCAGGACCTGTGAGTGAGCAGAATACTCGTGCAGACAGGCAAATCCCTGGAATTCCTGACTCAGGTGAGGTATTTCTGCAGGTGTGGCCATGTGTAACGCTGCTTTCAGCTGTGGACAAGCCCTCTGCTCAGCACTGGTACATTGGTACACTGACAAAAGCCTCCAGCACAGAGCTGACCTCAGGCTCTGCCCTTTGGCAGCCGAAGGGATGGATCCACCTTTGCCCCCCAGCCGTGTGGGGTCACAGGTCAGGGCCAAAGGGAAGGGGTGCCCGTGGTACAGAAGAGCTCCTCACCTCCCCTGAACTCTGCCCCACCCAGCAGACACTCCTGGTTCACAGCCAGAGCCCTGCTGGGAGGCAGGCAGGGCCATGCCCCCTTTACAGCTGGGAGGCTGGGTCCAGACTGGTTAAAGACCCTGTGATGCTCAGGTGGTGTTGCTTGAGAGGGGACAGAAGGCTGAAAAGGGACTGCCCCGACCCTGCTGCCCAGGGCAGAGTCAGGCAAAGGGAATAAAAGTGCTTTATACATGCACAGGGAAAGCAAAATACAAGGCAGCTCTACCACATATTTAACTAAATCCATACGAGACACTGCAACTGTGCAGCTTTTCCAGGAAAAATAGGGGGGAAACAGAAATCACGCTCCACTGTAAATGGCTGAGGTGGTAAAACGTCTCTAGGTTAAGTGAGAGATCAGAGGGGATCAAAGAGTGAGCCTGGATCCCACCAGAGCTCTGACAGGGGCTGAGACCCTGGTGCAAGGAGTCAGGAATCCCTTCCCACAGGGCCATCATCCAGCAGGCACAGAGCATCCTACAGACACTGACTTCAATGCTACAGTCAAATGGAGCCAAAGAGGGGAAGCACCAGGGCCCTGACTGGCAGACCAACACCTCAATATCATGGAATAACCTGGAATTCTGCTAAAGCTGCATGATGCTGCCTCTGAGCTAGCCCAAGTTTGGGATAAGAAAAGAGAGGAGTGGGAAACATATCTCCAACTTCAGGGGAAAATCTTCAAAATTTTTCAGTGGCCAGGAAGTTTTCTGACTAAAACTAACACTTGAGAAAGGAAGTTCAATGGGCATACAGATGCACCTTGCATCACATCTATCAAGAGCTTTCCCCAGAGCTGCTCTTCCCCTGGGGGCCTGCTGGACCTGAACTGAAGCAGTGCCACCCTTGCTGTTCCCCACATGGAATCACAGCAAACCAACACCAGTTTCTCTGTTTGCCTGCAAACTGCTGACTGGGACGAAATGGCTGGGGGTGTTTGTCAGAACCAGCTGTCCATCCCTGACACAGCGAGCAGTGACCTCCAGGAGAGCAGCCGGGGCCATGGGAAATACCAGGAGCAGGTCCCCAGTGCTCCCTGCCTCCAACACCCGGCAGCAGCCGGGCAGGGGGGAAGGGAGAGAGAACATCTATTTCCTTTCTAAGCAATGTTCTTTCTCTTTTCCTAATCTATGGAAGAATATGAAGGCAAAGGAGAGCAGCAGGGGATGCTGCGAGCACGGAGCTTCTCAGGGGGCTGGCAAAAGGGGAGTCAAACCCAGCTGGAGGAGAGGAGGGAGACCTGGAGGAGCATCTCGAGGTTTAAAATGCAAATTCCTCCACTTTATTTTAGGCGGAGGGGTCAAGGTTTGCCCGTTCCTTCCTCTGCCGCACTCCCCCCAGCGCTCCTTGCCCGTCCCTCGGCGAGTTTTGTTTCGGAAGGGGCTGTGGATGCGACGAGGCCTTTGTGCCGGCCATTCAGCGGAGTGAAAGGGCCCGGGAGTCCCAGCGGAGGGAACAAACTCCCGGGGGTCAGCGCGGTCAGCGCCGAATAAATGTGCGGCATTGTTTGCATTAAGGACGTGATCGCAGCGGGGCGTCCGCAGCCGCCGCGCTCAGCACCAAGGGCTGTTTGTTCAACACTGGTTCACGGGGCACAGGACTCCCCTCCCAGGGAAACAGGCACTGCTGACGTGCCTGCCTGTTCCTAGCACTGAGGTTTGCTGGAGGGGGCAAATAAAACTCTGTTTTTTTAATGTGCGTCATAAATAAGGATGGATGATAAGCGGGCTTGGCAAAAAATAATCCGAGTTAGAGAGCGCTGGCAGTGGCAGCGCAGCAAAGTGCCTCTTTATTGTTGCTTTCCTTCAAGAGATGGAGGGTTCAGGTCATTAAAGGCCTAAGATAGAAACAGTTTCTCTTCACACTGTTTGAAAACAGGCCTTTGTTTCCAGGGAAGTGGCCCAGTCCTTTCTTGGGTTGCCTCCACCGCAGAAGTGGCCCTCGGCCACAGGGTGGGAGCTGCTGGAGCGAGGGGAGCCCTGCAGCCCCCAGCAAAGCCATGTGAAATCCAGCTGGAAAAGCAACACAAAGGCGATGGGGAGAGGCTTCAGAGCCTGCAGTGCCCCTGGGAGGGCTCCACTACAAGGGGCCCTGAAGGAGGCAGCCAGCTGGGGAGGTCCTCTCCATGCTTCAAACCCAAAACCTTCATAAAGGGACTTCAGAGGTGCCCCTGGCTGTTAATGATGCCCCTTCCATCTTCCTCACTGTATTCTACAGAGGAGCATGTGTTTCCCCAGGAAATGTCTTTCCTCCCCACTGACCTCCCTCCCTTGTTCACAGAGGAAAGGGGAGTTTGGTTGGGTTGTTCTTCCAGACATTGCAAACCAGGATTTCATTAAATTGAAGGATTGGCCCAGAGGAACAGAACCTTGGGACAATCTCCAGCAAACATGATTTAATCGTGGCCAGCCCACCATAGTGCTTGTGGTCTAGGAAAATCAGGTACCTAGAGATCCCAAAAAGAAGCAGGATAATTTAATATGTCCATGTGAACTCCAGTCTTCATCACTAATGGCAGCTTCAGCCAAACCTCACTGGCAAAATAAAGTGAAAAGAAAAATGAGATTGTGAGAGTAGTAAGGTTCTGGCACAGACTGGACAAGGGCTTGGAGAGACAGGACAAGAGGGAATGGCCTGAAGATGAAGGAGAGTGGATTTAGACGGATAATGGGAAGGAATCCTTCTCTGTGAGGATGGGCAGGCCCTGGCACAGGGTGCCCAGAGAAGCTGTGGCTGCCCCTGGATCTCTGGCAGTGTCCAAGGCCAGGCTGGACAGGGCTTGGAGCAGCCTGGGACAGGGAAAGGTGTCCCTGCCCATGGCAAGAGGTGGAGTAAGATGAACTTTAAGGTCTCTTCCAACCCCAACCATTCCATGGCTCTCCAAGAAGAAGAAAGGAAAGGTTTTTATCCTGCAAGGAGGCCAGCAGAGAAGTGAGAGCCAAGGTATTTGGGCACATAGGATTTGATGCAGAAACTTCCAGGACTAAACTTACCTGTAGACATCTACATCTTCATGGTGGGGTCCTGACTAAAGAGCTGAGGACTCTTACTCTGTCCTAGTAAACCTGACCTCCAAAAAAATGTATCTATACCTTAAAAAACACAGCCAGCCCGTTCGGGTGAAAATGTGAAATGAGAGAAGGGCTGGAAACACTTCTGTGTTTTCAGAGAGCTGCGGTGGATCTTTGCTGGGAGCCTGGCACAGCTCTCTTGGAAGTGCCCCAACGTGGGACACCTTGATTTCCACCCCCATTGTGCTGGACGGCCCTGTCCTCTTTGTGTCCACCCCACTGCCTTTTGTGCCCAAGTGACACAGACTGATGAGGATTATTTCCACGGCTTCCTCAGGGACAGGGGGCTCTCCCTGCTGCCCTTGTTCGGGGACAAAAGGCCCATTAAGCGTCTTCCCAGGGCGAGGGGAGCGGGGCATACCTGGCCCCCGAAGTGGGAATGGCCACTGCCCCTGACAGCCATTAGCATCTGAATGAGAGTGATGCCTGCAGAACAACAGGCAATTATCCTGCTGAAAAGCTTTTAAGTGGCATTAATTGCTGGCCACAGACTCAGGGCCTCTCAGAGTAAACCATGTTGACAAACAGGATAAAATATATTGGATTTCCTGCAGGGGAAAAATTTGTAGGATTGTGCCTCAGGAGGGCCAGCTCCCCTTTGATCCTGCCTTGTCACAGAGCATCCCCACACCTGCGGCAGCAGCACAGCCTGGGCTGTCCCAGGGAGCCCGACTTTGGCTCTGGTGGCTCTGCAGGGCCTGTCTGGCTCCAGGACAAGGCTCCCAGGGGAAGGGGAGCACCTGCTGTGCACACTTCTGCACTGGGTTAGCAGCCCCTTTGTCCCGGGGGTCTCTCCAGGCCCAGGTGCACCTTTCTGTACTCTGGCTCAGAGGTGCAAGGCAGTGGCACAGCCCTGAAACACAATCTCCTCTCAGTGACAGGCAGTGGCTTTATGTCCCACTGCTCTTTGAAAGGGATAAATGTCAGGAATGGGGATGATGTGGGAACATTTTACAGTTGAGAGAGGAAAAGTATTGTGTTAATGCATGTTAATATTTAAAAATCAACAATGCTGCTAATAAATAAATGCTGTCCTGTTCATTAGGTACTTGCAAGAAAGTGCTATGAAGGTCAGAGCAAACACCTGATTCCCTGGAAAATCACACTCAAATGTTCTTTAACTTGTAACAAATCAAATTATTTCAAAGCTGATTTTGTACACACACAAGTCACTTCTTTCTACAGCTTCTCCCTGCAAACTGCAGGAAAGGAATAACCTTAAAAAAGTGCTGCAGCACTACTGTCTCCCCAGGAGCATCATCTCTCCTTCACCTCCACCTGTCCCACAGTCACACCAACACCTGCATTGTTCTGAGCTTGCTGTGGGTATCCAGACACAGGGCTGTCAACTCAGATGGCACTGGACAGAATCACAGATCATGGAATGCTTTTGTAGGAAGGGACCCTAAAGTTCATCTCATTCCACCCCTCTGCCATGGCAGGGACACTTCCCACTGTCCCAGGCTGCTCCAAGCTCCATCCAGCCTGGCCTTGAACACTGCCAGGGATCCAGGGGCAGCCACAGCTGCTCTGGGCACCCTGTGCCAGGGCCTGCCCACCCTCCCAGGGAAGAAAGTTTTCCTAATATCCAATCTAACCCTTCCCTCTGATAGGGGGAAGCCATTCCCCCTTGTCCTGGCACTCCATACCTTTGTACATTGTCCCTCTCCCTTTTCTTGCAGGCTCTTCTGGCCCTGCAGGTAGGAACCCCAAAGCCTGCTCCTTTCCAGGCTTTCCCAATCCAGTGCACCCAGGAATCCTCCTGAGTCTTTGATTATGGACGACTCCTCTTACCAGAACAAGAAGAAAGAAACAAAATGCCCCCCCTTCAAGCATTAATTCATACTTTTTTCTAATTCTGAAAGTTTTTAACAATTGAACCATTACTCATTCACTTCATCCAAGTGAAGATGAAGCTTTGCCTGATACTCTTTTTATCACAAACCTGAACTTGCTCCCTCTGCACGGGGCTCAAGCACTTCTAGAGGATTTCCAATAAATATGGGTCATTTCATGGCTCAGAGTGAAAACCATGGGAAACCCCCTGGGTTTTGCTAATTTAGACCTCCGGCTCAGCACACAGATGTGGGTGGCCTTTTGAAGTTTGAGCAGCAGATCTTCTGCCGGGGCAGAACGGCTTTGCTCCCTGCGGTCGGTGGCGCAAGGCCAGCCTGCACCATCTGAGGACAAGCCTCTCACATTTATCCAGCACAAAACTCCGACAGGAACTCAAGAATCATTAAGGCATCTGTGGAGAAAGCTTTGAAAAAGCCTGTACAAAGTCCAGTCAACTGAGACTGCAAAGCTTTGCCTCCAGTGTGTGGCACAGAATGGGCTGCGCAGTCAGAAAGCCAAAATATTAATGCAACCCCCCACAACATGTCTGTCCAAGAAAGACAGTGCTAAAAAAACCCAGCGTGGGCCCCAGCAAACAAAAGATGGACCTCATGTGCTGCTAATAATGCCCAATCATCAGGACTAGGCTGATTTCCTCTCCTCGTGCCAGATTCAGACCACAAATAATTAACTTAAGTGCAGAAAAGATGCACTCTTTGTGTTGGTTTGGTTGTTGCTGTTGCTGTTTCAGGACAAGGAAAGAATCCAGCTGCACAGAGTTGGACTCTAGTGGAGAATCAGGGCTAGTCTCACTTGTTCCTGCTGAACATTTGGTCCTTGGTATTTGCTGATATTGGCAGGATGATGACAGGTGAGGAATGCTGTGTGTTACATTATGGAAAAGCAAACAACTGAAGGAAAACCTGGGAAATAGGAATGCTGTTGGAGGGAGAACCATTAAGCAGGACTGTGTGAAGCAGCATTTCATGAACCACCAGGTGCACACTGATTCTGGGGAATGAGCACCAACCCCTTGTCCCACCCCCAATCATTTCTCCACTGAGCAGTGGAGTCATAATTCAAACCTGTTGGAGTTTGGCACCTGAAATAGCTCCATAAAGTTTCACTGCTTCCCACTGCTGCCCCAAGAGCTCGTGTCCCAGCTGCTCTGTGCATGATGAAGTGATCAAAACACCTTCACGAAGACCAACCCACCTGGTCCCCGCCCTCCAGTCTGCTGGGGAAGCTGAGGGAGCAGCATCTGCACAAAGCCCTGGAAAGACAAGTCCTGAGAGCAGCAAGGCTGCTGGTGCCACGCCTCAGCCCAGCACTCTCAGAGGATGCACAGGCACACACCTCCAAACACAGGTGTGAGCACAGAGCACAGGGACTTACACCCCAGATTTTACACCTCTGGGTAGAGGGGGAGTTTGCAGTCTTGGTGTGGAGTATCTGCCTAGGAACTCCCCAGGAGCCCTTCCCATGCTCTGCTCCTGCCCAAGGAGGGCCTGAGGATCTCTGCCCCTGCCCAGGCCATGAACCCTCTGCTCATGATCCACAAGCAGAGGGACCCCAGGAGCTGGGGGCACCCTCAGATGCACACACCCAGTTAGGAGAGGGTTAAAGCCTGAAGCCAAGTGTTCCCCAGAGCTGGATCAGGCTGTGCAGGGGGAGGCACACAGCCCTTGGGACGTTCCTGCTGGGCACCAACAGCTGGGACTTGCTGGTCTCAGTAAGAGCCCCTTGACAAGGCTGCTGACTCTTTCAGAGGGGCTGTGCTGTGACCCAGGACTGGGGGGACATTGCCTCTGGCTCCAGGCAGGTGAGTTTTCCTGTGTGCCCTGCTCCTGCTCCTGGGGAAGATGGCACAGGGGCACTGCTGCCAGCAGGAGGGGACAGACCCTTCAGTGGGGCTCAGCACACAAACGCACACGGCTGCCAAACCACCCTGGTCCTGCCAGCTGCTCTGGTTTAATGGGGCAACAGGGGACTTGCAAGGGGCAGGAAGACCAAGAGGGAAGTAGTTAAGTTGGAATTAATTCATCACTCCGTATTTAACTGACCTCAAAACTATTAAACAAATCTAATAGGAAATATCCCCCAGATGCCAAATACCTCTGTGCTGCCTGCTGGGGACCAGCCACGGCACAGGGCTTCAGCCACCCAGCAGAGTGGTGCAGGGGGAGGGGACTTCCCTCCTCCCCATCCCAAAAGCCTGCTTGAATTCCTGCCTTTTACCCTAAGCCCGCAGGACAGCTGATGGAAGGAGCATAGGGAGTATCCAGCATGCCAGGCTAAGATGCTGGAGGAAGCTGAGGGATCCTGATGCAGGTACATGGCTCTGGGCTCTCCTGGCTCCTGCTGGAAGGCAGCACAGAGGATGTTCAGGAGTTAGGAGCAGGGATTGGCTGCTCAAGAGTCATCGGGGATTTTTCCACCCCTCAAGCAGAAAAAAAAAATCCCAACTCTTCACACATTAGTTGCAACTACTCCCCTCTCTGCATTTGGAATAAAGAGGGACTTGGGAGATTTAAGGCTGCAGACAGAGTGGAACTGGATTTTACTGCCAAAAATTCACAGACTCAGCAGCTATAATATGGAGAGAAGCTAGGGGCAGAAAGCTGGCAGAAAAACAAACAAAAAGCAGCTTTCTCTAGCAAATAGGTGAATCCAAGCCACCCCCCTGCACGGCCTAAAACACCTGGTGAGAGCACATTTCTGACTGTGTTGTGCCGTCAGCTCTCGCCTCAGGTCTGTGCTCGGCTGTCGAGGGCACAGAACCGCACGTTCGGGGGCTCTCCCGGGCTGAGGGGAGCCAGGGGGTAGCGAGCACTACAAAGAACCGAGTTCGTGCTGCTGAGGGAGCTGAGGATGTGCGATGCGCTGAGCCCACATCGCCGCGGGATGTCCCCTCTCCGGGCCGGGCTGGCCGCGCTCCGAGTGCCCTCTGCCGGCCCCCTCCGCCCCTCCAGCGTCCCGGGACTCCCTTCCCGGGCTTTCCAGCCCTCCTCCAGCTGCCCCCGGTCCGGGGCCGGCCCTGCCCGCGCCTCTCTCGGGACAGGCTGTCGGCAGAATCAATGCCCAGGCCGGCAGCACCGCTGGAGCGCATCTGGAACAAGCGCTGCGCTCAGGTATTCGGGATTGCCCATCTGAATATCCCCATGAGGACAGTCCTCCCCTCCCTGGGCTCTGTCCCGGGCTCGGTCCCCGCCCAGGGAATTCCCGGGATCAGCCCCTGCCTGTTCCTCTTGTCCTATTGCTCGGCACCACCGAGCAGCGCCCGGGCTCTGACGCTCCGTTCAGATATTTCTGTCCATTGAGGAGATCCCCTCTCAGCTGCGGCTCCTCAGGCTCAGCAGCCCCAGCTCCCTCCACCTTCCCTGGGCAGGAGATGCTCCAGGCCCTTCCTGAGCTCCCGCTCCGCTGCAGGAGCTCCGTGGCCCCGCTGGGCTGAGGATGCAGAGCTGGGCACGGCGCTGCAGGGCAGGGCTGCACCGGGGCTGAAGGAGAAGGGCAGGACACCTCTCTCTTCCTCCTGCAGCCCAGGACCCCCAGGGCGCTGTGCTGGCTCAGAGACAGCTCGCTGTCCCCCAGCCTCCCCCGGTCCTTCTCCACAGAGATGCTCCAGCAGGTCGTCCCCAGCCTGTGCTGGTGCCTGGGGTTATTCCTCCCCACGTGCAGGACACTGCCTTTGCCCCTGTTGAGTTTCAAAAGGTCCTCTCTGCTCACCTCTCCAGCCTGTTGAGACCCTTCAGAATGGCTGCACAGCACTTTAAAGTTAGGTTTGCATTGCTTCCCAGATTAAACTCCCAGGTAAACTCGCCAGGTTTGCATCACCTTTGGAGGTTTGTCCTTGTGGGCTTGGTCCAGTGAGGGGGGACTGAGACTGGACCCCACAGCCAAACGCCCTTGTACTGCCTCTCCCTCCCTTCAAGTGTGTCATTTGACAGAAAGATGAATTTAAAACCAGAAAAAGAGGTCAAAGCAGTAATGCTGAAATTCCAGAGAGCATTTCCTGCTTGAGAGCTGATCCCTAACATCAGTTCCCTGCTCTGTGGGAGGATGAACATGCTGTTCCCACCCGGGGCAGATCACAGAGATGAGATGTCTTGATCAAGGTCACTCCTAAAGCACTAGGAAAACAATCCCAGAGCTTTGGCACAGGCAGCTTCCTGGGTCAGAAACCTTGCAAAGCCCACTTTCATTTTCTTCCCTAGAAACCCAGAGGGATCATTTGCACTGAGGGACACTGTCACAGCTATGTTTTGAGGAACATTTTTTAAACAAAAGCCTAAATAAATTTGAGTTATTCAAACTAACCTTTCTCTAATATCCATGGGGGTTTTTGTCCATTCTTTTGTAGGTGTCAAGAATTTATGAAAATCTCTCCAGATATCCTAAAAAGCTCCATGAAGAAGACTGTAGTTATAAAGGAAGTTTAAGCAAAGAGGGCAGTTACTCAGTCCAAGTCCTGCAAACCCAGTGTTAGTAATTCCTCTGTACCCAGTAAACAGGTCAGAGCAAAGATGTTTTTGCAAGAGATTCATCCCCTCCCTCCCATCATCGGGAGGTTCAGGGTCTGAACCAGCTCCCACTGGAGTGAATGGGCAAACTCCCTGCTTTTACTGGCACGGGATCCCCTGCCAGTTCTGCAGGCAGAAAGCCTGACCAGGAGCCAGCCTTTCCCCTGCATGGCAGTGATGCTCCCTCTCTGGTTGGCAGCAGGCAGGTCTGGGCAGGCTTCAAGGTGGGAAAGAAGCTTTAACATTTCCTTCTTTTTTCTGTAACTGTTACAAGGCACAAAGCTGCCACAGATCTGTCCACACACGGCACTGGAGAGCCAGAGGTGGTGGTTGTTTGAAGGTGACAGTGATGCAGAAAGGCCCCAGGAGGAAGGGGAACCTCCGTGCAGGAATCCTCAGTTAACCTTCCTCAGCTGCCAAACATCAGCCCCTTCCATCAGCTCCAGGAATCCCAGGCATTCCTGACATCTTCTCAGCACAAGATGCACATCCCATGTCCCTCCCGGTCCCCTCGGAGCTGGCGCTCGGCCAGGGACACCCCCAGCTTGTGGCAAACTCCTTGTGCCCCGAGCGCAGGCTGAGTGTGAGCACCCAAACCCTTCCATCCTCTTCCTGAGAATCACAGCTCACCCCTTCCTCTCCCCAGGCAGAGCTGCAGCTGCCACTCCAGGCCATGCTGGAACCCCCACGCTGAGGTCTGGTCAAGGCAGCCCCATGGCTTTCCTCTTCAGGAGCTTGCAGGCAGAGATGAAGGCCAAAGAGCAACAGCCATGAAGCAAAACACATGAAATTCCACCTCAACAGGAAGAACTTCTTTCCCCAGAGGGCATCCAGAGCCTGGAAGAGCTGCCCAGGGAGGGCGTGGAGTCTCGCTCTCTGGGGACATTCCAACGCCACCGGGCTGTGCTCCTGCGTCACCAGCTCCGGGTGATCCCTGCCTTGGCAGGGCCTTTGGGGTGGATGAGGTCCCTGCCAACGCCACTGACAAGCTCACTTTACACCATGGTACACTTAGATTTAAGCATCAGGAGGATGAAATACACTTTATATTCACATCCCTTCTACCCAAGGGCTCGCTCAGCATCCTGCAGTGCTGGACCAGCTCTGGCATCTCCAAACAGAACCACCCCACAGGGATCACCCTGGGACAGGGCTTGGCACAAATCCTTTTTTACCCAGCCAAAATTCTTTTGTTTTCTCACTCCTTAAGGTTAGTTTGTGGTTTGGTTTTGCCTTTCTTTAATGTCACAGAAAAAAGAGGGGGAATAAAAAGGAAAGAGTTTACTAAGGCTTCACATTCTGTGCCAGTGTCTCTGTCCTAATCCTCCAAGAACCCTTGAGAGTTTGGTGTCAAGTGTTTCATCCAGAGCCACAGTCTTTACTTTCATGTGTGCTTTCCAGCTGAACAGCTCCATGTATTCATAGAAGAAGCAGAACAGAAACACACACATTGCAGAAATTACATGGCAACACCACATTCAGTGCAGGCTGATTCCAGCTCAGGATTTGCAGGGAGCCAGGATGAAAGTCTGGTCCAAGGATGTGGTGATACATTTTTTAGAGGAGAAATTCCTGAGCTTCTCCAGGGAAGAAAGACCCTTTGTGAATATAGGATTTTTCTGAGCTCTTCTCTGAGGATAAACCTCTTCATCGAGCTATTGTCAGATAAGGAATAGCTGGAAGAGGTTTAGAAATGCTTTCCCAAAATCTGGGATTTAACCTATAGCACGATTTCAGTCAAACAATGCAGGAATTGCCATTCGAGGGAAGAAGACAAATCCATTTCCCTCCACTCATTTCTCCCAGTAATCCTCAGGAGCTGCCTTGGGAAACAAAGCAGTGCAAGGCAGGACTGGTGCAGCAGCTGCACCTGAGCTCCTGAGCAGCTCCCACTCAAGTTGTCTCTCATTAATTTGCCCTTTCCTTTTTTCTCTTTGTTTTAGTTTTGGCCCCCACAAGATCCAACAACTGGGAGTTCCACCACTTAACAGCACAGGGCAGAAAAATAATTTCCTTATGATTTCAACCTGCTGAGTGATGATTCCCCTACGCTGAGCTGTAAGAGAAGCTTTGCTGCCTTTCCTGCACCTTTCAGCCTTGTCCTTGCCACCTACAGCCCCAGTTTACCTGACTTCCTTCTCTCTATGTTCTCCATCTTTCCTAAATCCTCTTCCAGCACAGGGAACAGAAGGGCACATGAGAATTTTGCCAGGGTGGGGCACAGGCAGGCAGTGGTGAGTGGGGGGAGCACCAGGGACCCAAGCCCCCTCTCACTGCTGCCAGCCCCATTCTGTAGCTGGGCACGGGCCTGGAAGGTGTAGAAAGTCCAAGGAAGCCTTGGAACTTCTCTGTATTCCTGTGGGAGTTGGGAAAATGCAGAATAAACAATAAAAACAATTATTCCAGCTGGAAAATATTATTCCTCCTGGTTTGTTTTCTGCCTGAGAGGGAAAGCTGGTTGGAATTACATAAAGTATGGGTGATTGAGGAAAACAGCTTTTCAACAGGAAAATAACTTCTCTGCAAATGTTTTGAAGTTACTGTTATTGCTTAACACCTAAAATTAAACATTTTCTGTATTTTCTTTTAACTCAATTCCCCATTCCTCTGGTTTTCTGTATTGAAAGAGAAGATTCTCAAAAGAATAATTTGCATTTCCCAGGCTGGTTCAAATCGTTTATAGCAGAAGGAAAGTCAAAGAACCCGATGGCTACACTGACCTGATGAGCTGGGACATGGCTCCAGAGGCTGGAGTTTACTGGGGACAAAACACAGCTTGGCCCCAGCAGCTCAGACCTGTGCAGCTCAGCAAACTCAAGGCTGGCCTTGCTTCCACTTCACCTTTCATGGTGTATTTTCTCCTGGTTTCAAAGAGAAGTGGGACTTGTGCTGCTTCATAACGGAAAACACTTTGGGGATCTCAAAAGGCTCTAAGCTTCCTAGGAAAAGAGGATTAAGGCACCTGCTGGGTTCAGTGGGCTACCTGTGCTGGTTTGCTCCGTGGCAGCTGATGCAGATTACACCAGTCTGGGCTTGCACCCAGGCTGAGGCTTCCTTGCCACCAAAGCTTCCTGTGCCTGCCCTTCCAGGCAGGAGCATCAGTTTCCCTGGCAAGAGACCTCTTCCCACCCTAAAATCCCCATGGATGAGCATCCAGACACAGCCCTTCAAACATTTCCCCAAGGATCCCTTGCCAGCTCACAGCCTCTGGATCTGCAGGAGGGGGGCTCCAGGCCCACCCATCCCAGCCCTGCCAATCTGGCAGATCTCCAGTTGCAGAAGCTCTGTCCTGCCTGACTCCCCAGCTCTGTCTGACTGACTGCAGTGGGGTTACAAGGTCCCACAAACACCCACAGTGACACCACCAAGCTCTGAGCCATCACTCCAGGGCTGGGCAGCGCTGCCCTGCAGGGAGAGACGTGGATCTGGGGCTTTCTAATGGCACAGGGAAGAGAGGGAAAGAAGGATTTGTCCATCAAAGCTTGCCCCAGGCAGCACATTTACTGCTGCTCTCCAGAGAGCCTGGCAGATACTAAAGGCACAAACAGGCAAACAGAACAAATGAAAAGATCTTCTGCTCTGTGGAAAAACACAAGGGCTTGGCAGCCAAATATTTCATACCAGGCCCTCCCCTTCCTTTCTGCCTCCCCCTCTCTGCCCTGTGTTCAGCTCACCACGGATGTGAGGGGTAAGAGAGCACATTCCAGCTCTGGCACCCAGAGTCCCACAGCACCCAGCCCTGGGAGCCAGGCCCAGTGCAGCCAGGAATGGGATGCTGGGGTTCAAAAGCCAGCTGGGGAGCTGGTGGGGCGAGATGATTTCCAGAAAGGCTTTGGGACACCTTTGCACCTCTGTCTTCCAGACCTGCACATGTCCCACGGGCTTTGCCTCCAGACCACAGTGGTGCATCAGTGCCTGTTCTTCCCAAATCCTGCAGGGAGCTTGGCAAGCACCAGGGTAAAACCTGCCTTGCAGAGGTGGATGGAGCCTGGCAGCACCCCACAGCCAAGCCCCCAAACATCTCTGCCCACTGGAGAGCAAACCCAAGAAACCAGAGCTATTTGGAACAGACCTGGGGGCAAATGTCCCAAATAAGGAGAAAAGTGCCAGTTGCTGCCAAAAGAAATGATTCCTGGAAGTGATGCTTTATTCTGAAATAAAAATGAAATAACAGGAGCTTGGTGGCAGCTGGAAGGGTTGTGCTTCAGTGGAGCAGGAAAGAAACATCTGACTTTTGGAGGGACTTTTTTAGTAAAAAGGTTTTTAAGCACTGACCAAGCAGGACTTTGCAGAGGAACATAACCATACCCAATACATGGGAACACCCAATATGTGTATGAGTGCTACTGCAGAGGTTTATCGAGTTCTGATCTACTTCCAGATGGTAAAGAAGGATGCAGCCATCCAGGCACAAAAAGTCCCCATTGCAGCTGTGCTGGCTGCACTTCCAGCAGCCTGGAGAGGAAGGAGCATTTCTGCATGGTGACCATCTGCTCTTCCTGCTGTGCCTCTGTATGGAGAGGGCAATTCCAGCAGCCCTCGTGTCTGCCACCCAAAATCCAGCCTGACTACCCCCTGGGTGTCACCCACCTGCACCAGAGGAACAGGGGAGAAGCTCAGCAACAGAAAGAGGACACAGTGGGACAGAGCAAAGGCTGAAGTTGGGATATTCCTGAAGGCCACCAACATCCCGTGAGCTCTGTCCCTCACTGCAAAGAAATAAAGAAATGGAGGCCTCAAAGCACAGGAGCCTCTTTCACTCTGCCCACCACACAGAGAAACTTCCATGTCCCTCAAGTGTGGAGGAAACTCATGTTCTAGGAGAAAGCAAACAAACTAAAAAATCAAAATAGTCCAAAGTGCTTGTCTCAGTTAATATTTAATGTTGCAACTGGGTGCTTTTCAGAGGGGGGGAAGCACTGAGATTTCTTTGCTGCAGATTGACCTTGTGAAACTCAGTGTGTCAAGAAAAAAAAGAGAGAAAAGGAATTTTTTTGAATATTTCAACATCTGGAGCCACTTAGTGGCAGAAAAAAGCAACTTCTTGAGAAGCACTTTTGATCTAAAGCAGTGGTTTTAAACTTTTTCCTATTTGCAGACCCATAAAATTTTGTCTCTGCATAATGAATACAAGTCTACAGACACTTCTGGCATCCCAGTCAATCCTGGGGATTCCTGTCATGTTCAGGAGCAGGAGAGGCAAAGCTGCTTTCCCAGAGCTGCCCAGGAATCTCCTGGACCACTTCAGTGCCCAGCATGGACAGTTGGTCACCTCATCAACACAAAACCTGCAGAAATGTGACCTTGCCATGGTCAGAAATGCCTCTCTTGACGTGGTGTGGCCTTTCCCTAAAGCTGACCCTGACTTTACCTGTGGAACTGGTACTGCCAGGTCTGTGTCACCCTGACAAAGCTGCTCACCTTCTCTGCCCACAGGAAATCAGAGTATTTCTGCCTTCAAAGACCCCCCCAAACTGCTCCACACAGAGTTAATTCAGGCTGTGCTGATCATCACATCTCCTGCTTCCCAGAGTCTGCTGTGCCTGGATCTCCAGGGGCCCTGGACTCTGGCAAGTCCTGGGCAACCCATCTGTGGCTGGGCCTCTTCCAGCCCAGAGGAGGCCAGGAAGGGAGAGCCCCACAGGAGTGAAAAGTTCCTGCACTGGGAGCAGAGGATCTGGGCACCATCCTCGGCCCCTGGTGAGCTTTCCTCACTGGGTGGTGGTTGGACACCACCTCTCCCTCCCTCTCTCCCTCCTCGGGTTTTGGACTTAGCTGTTGATTTGATTTGTTTCATTTCTCTGTCCCCGAGATCCCCACACTGCCAAGAAGGAGATAAGTCTGTCCCCTGCATGCACCTCGAAGTGAGGGAGGGTGAACACAGTTGTAATTTGTCCCAGTGGAGCCTTTCTTACTTATGCAGCAACAAACCTGCCTTAATTGGTCAAGGATTTGTTAGCATATCACTGGGAAATCTGCTCAAAGGACTGCGAGGAAATCACATGGAAAACAACTGCTGTGCCCAACAAAGAATTTCATGGATCAGGTCTTTGTTCCCATTGTATTTCTCCTCAGTGCATTTGATTAGTTTGGTTAATTGAACATGTAACACACTCCATTATCATGCACCAGCAAAAGAGGTTTTATGTCTCAAACAAATATGGCCATTATTATCTGCTTCTGACATAACAAACAGCACTATTAGCTTTGGAGAGGCAGTGTTTTATGGAGGGCTTTTTGGTAAATGAGCTGCTTAATCACTTTTTTTTTCCCTGTAAGAAGACTCCTTGTGCTGCTCCGGGTGTGGGGCTGAGGGGGGACTCAAGTCACAGCACTGTCACTGTCTGATACACTTTCCCTCATTTTCTCACACAAGGAGATAAACCTTGTTTATCCAAGACAAATCCATCACAAACCACTCTGAGCACCTCTGACAAACATTCACTCCTCAGAACACCACAGACCAGCTCCAACCAGGCCTGGGCTCATTTACCAAGGGATGAGTGGAAACTCATTTTCATCTCAACATGCAAATATGCACAAATAAAACACATCCATACAATATATAATATATCTCCAGGGGGTGTCAGAGGGTGTGCCAGACCCTTCAGTGGTGCCCAGTGACACCACAAAGAGCAACAGCCATGAACCCAAGCACATGAAATTCCACCTCAGAATGAGGAAGAGATTTCCACCGAGGGCGTCCAGAGCCTGGAAGAGCTGCCCAGGGAGGGCGTGGAGTCTCGCTCTCTGGGGACATTCCAACGCCACCGGGCTGTGCTCCTGCGTCACCAGCTCCGGGTGATCCCTGCCTTGGCAGGGCGGGTTGGACCGGGTGATCTCCAGAGGTCCCTTCCAGCCCAAGCAGTTCTGGGAGTCTGGGATTCCTTCATGACCAGCTCAGTGAGCAGGAGGAAAGTCAGGCAGCCCCTGCACACAGCTCTGTTTGCCCTGGCAGCTCTCAGGTCCTGTCAGCCCTCGTCTGTGCCCCTCAGGGCTGCTCTGCTTTCCACAGGACCTGTCTGCAAACCCCCAGTGCAGAGAGCACATCGTGCTGGGGCTCAGAGCCCTGCAGGGACACGGGGAGCACGGCCCCCACACCCTCCTGAGCTTCTGCCGGCTCTCCTGACCGCACCTCAGCCCGTCTGGAGACCGGGCAGGAGCCAGGAAAGGATCATCTCTGCTGCTGGGGTGGCACTGAGCGCCCTGGGGAGGAGAAAATCCTGCCCCGGGCACAGTGCACAGGGCTTTGTCACAACTCTGCCAGCTACAGTGAGAGCAGGAGGCACAGCCCCACACATGCACCTTGGAAGGCACTTCAGAAATAATTGTAATTAATAGATATATTTAAGTAGGCATAATTTCTTCCTTTTTTATTTCTCAGTGCGAGTGAGAGATGTCAGCCAGAAACCTACAGTGCTCCAAGCCTCTATATTGCCTTAAACAGAACAAACCTGCAATTCTTACACATTTATTTTAAACTACATTTCTCTAGAGCCTTCCTGCTTGGCCTTAGGTGTGTGACATATGCAAGTGTTGACCTTCTTTGACATCAGTTTGGGGTTTTTTTATTTGGAAAATGTGGTCATCAAATGGAACTTTTCATAGGAAATGATGTGTTTCACCACCTTTCTTGCTAAATGATGCTTTGGCCTTTTGAAACAGAAATTCAGTGTTTCAACTCACATTTTCAGTTACAATAGTTCAAAGAATTCAGTTTGAAAATGTTTTGAAATAAAATAAAAGTAAAGTATTTGCTTTCAGATGTCTTGGATTGAGATTTTAAACTTCCCATCCAGTTTCACAATATTTTTTTTGTTTAGTACCAAATATTATTGTAAGAGTCTCTAATCTGTTCTTACCAAGGTACCTGACTAAAATATAGTGGCTGAGGCACGAGAAGTGTGATGTAAATATTTCTTATGGTTCTGGATTCTATGGGTTTGTCAATGACTATGAATTTGGATGACCTAAACGTGGGCAATAATCCATGATATCCTTCATGTGCATGTGAATGGGAAAATGTTTAATTGTTCAATGACCTCCTGCCCTGGGGTCCCTCTGAACTTCAGAGCTGGTGGAATAATAAACTATGAAGGAATTCCTGTGTCTTCAGATCCTCCCTGAACTCCACCAGTCATCTCATAGAGATCCAGAGGAGGCTGCTTGTGGATTAAGATGCAATTTAATGCAGAGCACATGGACAATCCTCTGCTCCCCTGCTGTAAAGGTGGTTGATGTTCTCACACTCCTGACTGCAGTCAGTCCAGTCCAGGTTTCTAATTTTGCTTCTTAAGTAGCTAAAACTGTTTCACAGTATTTTCTAGGCAGAGGAGGATTTTCCACAGAGATCTCTTGGCAGCTTTTCAAATTTTGTACAAACCCCTCCCCCTTCCACATTGGCCCCACAAGCAGCGTTTACCATGGAGAGCAAACTCGCTAAGAAATAACAATTTCCATCCTCATTTGCCAAGATTTCGATCAGTTTGTATCACCCTCTTATCCCAGGTTACCTGATCTCAGACCTGTCAGCTGGTGATGTGTAAAACCCGAGGACCAGACAGCTTAATAACAGTGTGAGCACCTGATGAAAATGCTGAAATGCAGGGCAAGAAATGCCTGTTACCCTCATAACAAACTGAATGATCCCCCAAAATATTAAAAATCCCCTGTGGATGGGACTCCTTATGCTCCTAAGTCAAGGGATCTTGATTTGAGTGGCTCAAAGTCAGACAAAATACAGGAAAGAGATCATAGAGAGGAGGTCAGCTGCTACTTCTTGAGAAGAGGATGGATGCAGAGGAGACCCAATTGCAGAGGCACCTGAGAACCACGGGAATTAGCCAACCCTGGCATGGAAACCAGCTATACCAACTCCAGGGACACTGAGACTACACAGGGTCTGAGGAGGAATTATTTAAACTGGAGCTTAGAAGTTCCAGTCTGGGACTTTCTGCAAGTGGATTTTCTATTCTGGTCATCATCAGGCTGTTTTTTATTTCTCTTTTACTGATCTGAATGTTCTCACAAGTGTGCAATGACCTTTCCCCTGCTTCCATCAATATTTTTTGGAAATGCAGATGCTCAACACCATTCCCTTCCAGGCTGCTCCCCTCAGTTCCTGAGTGGTGACACAGAGGGTCTTCATCCATCCTACCCAACTGGCAGGCCCTGCTCAGGGCACAGAGGTTCAGAACCAGTTCTCTCTGGGATCATTTTCCTGTCAAGGGACACAAGAGCCTTCAGAGAGCCATTCAGACCTGAGGATGGACAGGAGTTTGTGGGGACCCAACCCTGTCCCCTGCAGGAACAGCACTCATGGTCCGAGTGACTCTGTTCACACACGAGGAGCACCCCTGAGTGCTGCAGCCCTCCAGGCAGGAGCACAAAGCAGCACAAGGTCTGCAGGACCGAGGGCACTTGTGCTGAGGTCACCTGTAGGAAGCATAGTGTGAGATTCCAGATGCTTGGAATCATCTTTAAATGATCCTTCAGTATTTAGTTGAAACAAACCAACTGAAATTTGCTGCAAAGGTTTCATGGGGGTTTGCCAGGTTATGTTTGTTACCAGAGGAGGTGCCACACTGGCACTGCCATTGCTGAGCTCCTCCTGCTGCTGAGCAGGGGGAGAGGAGCTTTGGCTTCCTGCATGGGCTCAGAACTACAGAGCCAAAGGCTGGGAACCTCCTAAGGCATAAACTTGTCATCCTCTCTCACTCTGCTTCTCCACTGCTCCACTGAAGGAGTCTTGAACACCAAAATGGGTCCTCTTGCCTCTCCTGCCTTCACCCATCACTGCAGGAACCAGCTGCTGCTTGCTCAGGATGCCTGGGAAAGCACAGGCCCTTGGCCAAAGGAGTCACCTGGGCAGTGTCTGCTTCTCTGGGCTGCACAGCACTCCCCCCATCATCAGCTTTTGCACAAGTCCCTGACAGACAGAAAACAAAGAGTTGTGGTAATAAGAACATCCTGGCTGGAGCTGCAGAACACTTTCTGCCTGATTTTCTGCCCAGGATCCTCTCTGCTCTACAGCACAACCCAATCAAAGGTTTCAAATATGCCTCAAACTACACACCCTGCTTGCCAAAAAATTAATGCAAGCAATTAGTGTGGCAAACCAGTTAAACAAATAGTTCCATTCATTGCAGTGGTGTTCCACACTGGAGCTGGCAGTGACCCACACTTCCTGTCTCCTGCACTCCCTCATGCAGACACCCAGTACTTATTCAGTGGAAATATTTAGCTCACAAATCCCCACCCTGAGCTGTTGGGGAGAGGCTTCCAGACTTGCCTAAATGCATTTTCTTCCTTTTTTCTTTTTTCAAGTCAGTGCTTCAGCACTAGTGAGAATTGCCAGCCAGAAACTCTTAAAGCTGAAAGTCTCTGTATTTTCTTAAACATAACAAACCCTTGTTTCGTATCCTTGAGCAATTCCAACATTTGAACCTCCGAGTTTCTCCTTCCCTCTTGGCTCGATGAAGTCACCTCCAAGGACCACAGGACCAACTCTTGCAACCCCTTCCACACCCCAGGCTCTCTGCTGGCATCTGTGCACCGCGTACAGACAGCCAGATCCATCCCCCGAGACCTTTCCAGAGCCCCGCGGCAGCGGCTTTCCCTGGAGACGCGGGCGGCTCCGGCAGCGGCCCCGCGGGCGGCTTCAGCACCACGGACAGAGCGCGCAGCGGGGCCCGCCCGGGGCCGCGGGGCAGCGAGCGGAGCGGCGAGCGCAGCGCTCACACGCGGGTCACACCCGGGTCACACCCGGTTTACACACGGGTCACACGCGGGTCACACACGGTTTACTCGCTGTTTACACATGGTTTACACGCGGTTTGCACGCGGTTCACACGCCACCACAGGACGCACGGAACGTATCACGGAACTGCTCAAACAAGCCACGGCCACTAAACCCACGGAACTGGGACACACCCGCAGCAGGTCAACAAACAGAGCTCGGGCCGAGCCCCTGTCCCTGCCCAGACCTTCCAATAACCCCACCCTGGGCACCCCTGGCAGTGCTGTCCCAGTGCTCCTGGAGCTCTGGCAGCCTCGGGCCGTGCCCATTCCCTGGGGAGCCTGGGCAATGCCAGCACCCTCTGGGGGAAGAACTTGTTCCTAATATCTAACATAAACGTCCCCTGACACAGCTCCAGGCCGTTCCCTGGCTGCTGTCCCTAGTCACCACAGAGGAGAGATCGGTGTCTGCCCCTCCTCTTCCCCTCAGTCTCCCTGTCCCGCTGAACAGACTAAGTGCCCCCAGCTACTCCTCACACGGTTTCCCCTCAAGGCCCCTCACCATCTTTGTTGCCCTCCTTTGGATACTCTATAATAATTTAATATCTTTCTTTTGTTGTGGCTCCCAAAACTACCCCCAGCACTCGAGGTGAGGCCACTCCAGTGCAGAGCAGAGCAGGACAATCCCCTCCCTTCCTGGTCTGATGCCCTCCAGGACAGGGATGTCCCTCCTGGCTCAGATCCAACTGTCCATCAACCAGGACCCCCAGGTCCCTTCCTGTGGTGGTGCTTTCCAGCATCTCCCTCCCCAGGGTGTCCATCCATCCAGGGCTGGCCCATTCCAGGTGCACAATCCTGCACTTTCCCTTGCTGAACTTCATACAGGGGAAGCAACAGCTGAGGAGAAGGTTTTGGTGGAAGTGGGTTATACTGGTGGGTTACCAGCTGTACCAGCAAATCCCAGCCCTGACCAACAAAGTGTGGGTGTATGGTAAGGAAGAGACAGATGAGAGGCAGCAGTGCCTCCACAAACCATTGACTGNTACAGGGGAAGCAACAGCTGAGGAGAAGGTTTTGGTGGAAGTGGGTTATACTGGTGGGTTACCAGCTGTACCAGCAAATCCCAGCCCTGACCAACAAAGTGTGGGTGTATGGTAAGGAAGAGACAGATGAGAGGCAGCAGTGCCTCCACAAACCATTGACTGGGGCTGCAAACCACAACTGTCCCAGTGTAGGGACCTGCAGCAGAAGGGTCCCAGTGCCTTTCACTCACACATTCCTGAGTGCCAGCACAGAAGTAATTTCTGTACTTGCCTGGCAAACAGTAAAAAGGAACACTTGCTTGTCTTAAACAAAACACAATAAAAAATATCCTTGAAAGTATTTTATAACCTGCTTCACCCACAGACATATAAAAGCCCAGAAATTATGGAGTTGGATTAGAAGTGAGCAAGTTCTACCACAATAAAACAGGGCCAAATAACTGCAACAACCTGATGGAGGTCAAAACCGTGTGAATGGGGTGTTGTTTGGATAAGGGCCACCCTGAGGATGTGCTGCTGGACAGGCTCTGTAAATTATCTGAAACCCCTGCTCAACCCTGCGAGTTGGCAGGGCTGGGTTCCTCCCTGCCTCGATGCATTTCATACAAAGGATGGCCATAACTGCTCTGACTCGACTGGGCAGGGGAAAGGTAAAATAACTCTGCACAAGATGATAATCCAATTCCTTCGCAAAAGAAATAAATCTCCATTACTGCCCCACACCTCTCCTGCAGTTTCCAATCGGCCTCTGTGTCAAAGGAACTGCTTTCATGATGGATCTGGGGCATTTATTATGACAGCACAAGGCACAAACACTGCCCAGCACCAAACAGCTTGAGAGCTCTGATTTCAAGCTAAATGCAATAAGAGAAGAGAACCTTCCTCCACCAGGGAAATGAAGACTGTTTTAGTAGATTATGGTGGGAGCATAATGTTTTCACTACAGAGAATTTCATTCCCCCATCTAGCCCAGAGTTCATGAGGAATACTCTTCCTATTTCAATTACTCTGAACCTCATTCCCTCCCCCAGAAAATACACGTCTCCTGTCTGTGAAGGAAGCACCAGAACACAAAGGCAATAACCCCCCTTTTACAGCACCAGGCCCATTTTTCATGGCAAAAGATTTCAAATGCAAGTAGTGCTGGGGTCCTACTTCCAGAGTCCCCAGGTGTTGAGGAGAACAAGATGCAGATGTGCCAGGACACACGTGGGTGGTTGGCAGTTTAAGTGATGCCAGTTTAAGTGATCCTGGTGCTCCCTGGGGGCTCTGATGCCACAGCTCACCCATGGCCCACTCCTCCTGTCCCAGCAGTGCTGCCAGGCAGAAAAGACTCAAACTTCTCCAGTTTCTGAGTGATCCTGTTAGCAGGGCTCTCCAGCCAGGAGAATTTACATGGAAGGGTCATAAGTCAGTCTCCTTCCTTCAAACTAATTTTGCTAGATGGGGCCAGGACAAGGTCTTTCTCCTTGGTGTTAGAGCAGTTTCTTTGCTGTCTCCTTTTCTGTATAAGACATATTTTCAGCTGGAGGATTTCCCACCAGAAAACTGCAATCTGAGGGCTGAGAGACTCCTGCAGCCTCCAAAAGGACTGTGGTGATTTAATCTTCTCAGCTTAAAAATGAACTGCCTGAAAATGCCCTGCCCAGCTACTCCAGACACAGGAATTGTGTGTGCAAGGGCAGAGCTGCCTTGAAGAGAAATCCCTGGGCACCACGGTCTGCTGTGCAGAGCTCTTTTTTCATCAGGTAGGCTGCAGGGATATCTCACAGATAAAGTCCCACTGGCAGTTTGGGGATCCTGGCCCAGTTCCTGCGTGTGGCAGCCTTTCAGCTGCCTGGCCCCTCCACACAGGGGCTTGGGCATGGGCAGGAGCAGCGTGGAAATGTTACAGTACAAACCCCTGTGCCTCTGGGCTTTCAGGACCCACGAGGTTGGACTCCACCTAAAAGGGGTTTGCAGGATGGCAGCTTTACATTTAGGAGTCTGAATTCCACCTCCACCTCTGCACACTCAGCCCTCAGCAATAAACATCCAGCGACCCGAGACTGAAGAAGTGTTTTCACCGAAGCACAACGACCTGTAAAGCACCAGCCCCACCCTTGTGACTCCTGGGCACCTAAGCTGGTCCAAAAGTTACACTGGGCAGGTGATTTCCTAAACAGGCTGAGCCCCCAGGTGCCTGAACCCCCAGCTGCTCCCTCTCCTGCTGCCTGAGCTCGCCAGCCCTCGGGAATGTGCTGCTCTGCCCCAGCTCTCCTGTGGCTCTGCTGCCCGAGCGCTCTGAGGGCAGCACGGGGCTCTGAGCCAGGACATCCTCACAGCCAGGTGAGGTCTCTGCTTCCCCTCCCATGCCAAATAATGTTTCTCTTCCTTTGCTTCCTGCAGCCAAAGGTGGAAGATGAAATGTAAGAGATGAGAGACAAACTGAAAATTGCTAATCTCTAATTTCAGTCTGATAATTTGCTTTGGCCTTTGGGGTATTAAAATTATAACACTTTCAGACTGTATTAAAAAAAGGAATCAACTCTATGATTGACAACTTTCTTAATAACATTTTTCTTTTCAGAAGGCATTGCACTGAGTTAATCTTTAAATATAGTCAATTACCATTTCTATCTATAGGATCAAATGCTCTCTTAATCATACAGGGGAGAAAAAGACACCACTTCTATGCACTTTGTGTGGAGGTTTGGTAAGCACTGATACAAACCAGCAAGGAATAATGTCACACCTCATCACATCCTCACATCCCTCGAGGGGATGTGATCAAACTCCTGTAGCCACCTTTCTCTGTACACCAAACCCCGTCCTTCCAACAGGTTTCTCTAATGAAAGGCTCCCCAGGTTGTACAGAACAATCAGTTGTGTTTGTGTCACAGAGATTCCTGCAGATTCCCAGTGACACAGCCAGGCTGCACGGCCAGACCTGCCTGGAATGGTTTTCTTGGCTGTTGGAGCCACAGAGAATCAAATAATCTGCTGAGCTGGAAGGGATCCACCAGGATCAAATCACAGAATCATCACAGGATGGTTTGAGCTGGAAGAAAACTTAAAGTTCGCCTTATTTCACCTGTCCCAGGTTGCTCAGAGCCCCATCCAGACCAGCCCTGCACACTTCCAGGGATGTGTGGCATATCAAAATAATGTCAAAGTAGCACAGCAATATGTTGACTATTTAAAAAAAAAATTAAAAAATAATAATAAAAGCCAAATCAAACAAAATTCCAGGTTTTTTCTCTCTGCTTTGACCTCAATAAAATTCTGCTGTCCCTCAGGGAACTGCCTTGCCTATGCAGGGGTGTTCTGAGAGGGCTCTGACCATCACAAGTATGGGAAAGCATCAAAGCCCAACCCTCAGTCCCTGGCTGAGGAACCATCAGGCATTTCCAGCTGAGTCTGAGAAGCAGCAGTGCCAGTGCCCCTTGGGCCGTGGTGGATCCTGGAATTCTGCTGTCAGACAGCTCTGGGGACAGGGAGGCTCCTGCTGAGACCTTCCAGGGCACACGTGCTCTCCTGGGCTGGGGTTTTCTGCTGTGAGCAGAAGGACCAAACCCGATCCCCAGCCCTGAGAGCTGAGCCAGAGCATTGCCACAGGGCAGAACAAAGCCTTGGATTGCAGCAAACTCTGCCTTCCCACCCCTCCAGCCCTCTCAGCTCCCCCCAAACACGGGCTGAGGCCACTCCTGTCCCCAAAGGCGTTGGGGAGCAGAGCCCAGGAGAGCCCAGCACAGCCCAGCAGGCACCATCCCCTCATCCCCTCATCCCTCACCCCCAGCAGGTGCAGCCCACACCGTGGGTGAAGGGAGGGACCTGCACCAGATCAATTTGCAGCCAGACCTTCGGAGCAGTCCCTCTCCAGAGCTTTGTCCCCTCTCCAGAGCTTTGTCTGACCTCCCAGTAATGGCATCTGGCTGGGAGCAGGCAGGGCAGCACCCAGGATTAAGGGGGCCCCTATCAGCTCTTCCTCCCCTGCTGTCTCAGGGGGTTGGAGCAGGTGCCTCTCCCTGCATTCCCACAGGCTCCTGCCTGGCTGCCAGCCAGTCTGGGGACAGTCCTGAGCAGCTGTCCAGTCTGGTGGGAGGGCCTGGACATCTGAGTGTCACCAGGAAGGACAAAGGCACCACTGCCTTCCCTCTAATCGGGGATAATTCCCTCTTGGAAACACGATCGGGTTTGCAGACCCCCAGCATGCAGACCCTGGGCAAACCCAGGTGGGGAAGGGCACTTCTTCTCCTGTCTTTGTTAAATTATGGTGGGGCAGTGAATGTTTTCCTGTCAGCAACTCACAGGTAAGAGAACAGAGGACAGAAATCCACGGAACATTTCAGACCATCCTGGCTCCCCAGCACTGCACTTGGAGAAGCCTGAAAGCATCTGAGCACCTGGTGTGACACTGGTGTGTGTGAAGGGCTGTGTCCTGAGCAGAAGCCTGGACCTGAGAGAAGAAAGGAAAGCTTTAAGGGCACGTTTCCCAGTTCCTCATATGAGGGCAATTTCTAGTCTTGTCAATTCTGTGGATACTCTCTGGAATTTTGTAGCTGGGGAGAAGGAACAGGAGAAGACAATCAGATATAAAATTAAAATATAACCTCTTTTGAAACTGTCAAGGAGCTGATGGAAAACCCTTTAGTGGATGAGAGGTGAAATGTTGTTTGTACACACAGGACCCTTTTTGCAAAGCTCTGTAAGTGCAGCCCCAGAGCCTTGGGAAGGAGTTAACCCTCTCAAGCACCACGGTGCTTTTCACAGATGATGTGTAAAATACCTCCTCCAGTCTAACCACAAGTCAGGGCCTGGTGCAGGAATCAATAGCAAAGATCCTGCAGTGTTATGGAGAAGGTCAAATTAGACAACCACAGTGGACTCTTCCGCTTCAAATTCTGCTGGAGGACAGAGGAGGGAGAACATGAGTAGCCATCCCAGAGAGGAGCAGAGCATCTGCCCTACTTTTGCCTCTGCAAATGCAAAGATCTTAGAAAAATAAAATCAAATAGTGCAGTACATCAACCTTTGTGCTACCACAGAAACCTCCCTCCCTTCAGGAGATAAACCAGCTGTGGTAGAAAAGTTACACAATTCATCTCAGGTCAAAAGCAAATCCTGAGTGAGGACCTGAATTCATCAAAGCTTTCACAGCTGCTCTCCTGTGATGGGGTTGGGAAGAGAGTGCAGGTTAAGAACTTAAGGTGGAGGAAACTCAGATTCTGTGTTTGATTTGGGAAATCCAGGACAAAATAATATCACAAAGGAAGCTTTCAGAACAATTCCAAGCATTACATTAGTTTGGCAGACTCCACTCAACAATTTCTGCTCCATAATTTGCAGATCATGTCTGGCCAACATTTGTGAAAATAGGAAACACCGAAAGGCAAATGCAGCTGCCCTTCATCTAAGAAACTTCTGTATCTGCTGGCTTCTCTTACTTGCTGGCAGGGGAGGAGGGCAGTCATGGAGCTGAGAGTTCTCTGAAAAGTTCTCTGCTGAGACGTGTTGAGAATGTTCAATCAAGGAAAACAGGGCAGGGAGATCCCTGGTGCCCTCCTCCCTCTGAGCCCAAAGGCCATGAAAATCTGCCACAGCAGAGCCACAGACATGGAAGGCTGTGCTCCAACCTCCCTCCTCAAAGCAAACCCAAGGTCAGCAGCAGAGCAGCTCAGCCAGGGCCTCGTGCAGCCCCCTCCACTCCACTGCAGTCTGCAGTGTCCACTGGATTCTGAAGGGACTGGATATTCTCTGACTGTCCCTGCACAGCACCTCTCCCACACCAAGCAGCCTTAGTGCATTATTAATTTTGGGGAGCAAAGGAGGAGTTGTGCTGCGTGGTGTAGAGCCTGAAAGATGGCAGTGAAAGAAAAAAAATCAGGATACCATAAAGTTATCAACATCAACAAAGTGAAGAGCAAAAAACCAGGAGCAATTTCCAGCCTCCTCCAGTGGAATTCATTATGTATTCACTGCACAGAAAATTTCAAAAACTTTCTTTCAAATGGATCTGTTTAAATGTATAAAATGTGTAGCAGATTAGGTGATTCTGTAACCAGGCTCCCAATGGGACTGACTTAAGTGGAAACAGCTCTTTAGAGGAACATCCTGAAATTTGTTTTGACTTATCTCCTGAGCTGTCTAGAGATTTAAATCGTCACTCAGATGTGGTCTCCTAACTCTGCCTGCAGCTTAAAATAGCGCAGGAAATGGGTTTCTAAAAGGCTGTTAAATAACACAAATGCTGGCAAAAAAAAAAAAGCTAATTTTTCTACTCCTCTCCAAATGGGGGAAAATGTTATTGACCTGTTCAAGCTCCAAAGAAATTTTCTCCCAAGTTTAAAGAACTTGTTGTTTGAGCAGATTGCATTACCCAAATTATCTCCTGTGGGAGACTTGATCACTTACTGCCTTTTCTAAGAGCTGTTCCTTTTCCAGAACATGCTCATGGCACCCACTTTGAAACTGCAACAGAATAATTAAATCCATTCCAAAAAACTTCTGTTTCCCAGAAAACTGGGCAAGCTGTGCCAGGGGAGGCTCAGGTTGGACATCAGCAGGAATTTCTCCATGGAAAGGGTGGTCAGGCATTGGAGCTGCCCAAGGAGCTTTGGAGTGCCCCCAGGAAGGGCTGGAGGTGGCACTCAGGGCTGGGGACAAGATGGGCATCGGGTTCAGCCTGGACTGGATTATTTTGGAGAGCTTTCCCAAGGGGAATCCTTTGTGATCCCAGGATCAAAAGATGCAGCTGGAAGTGCCAAGTAACTGGGGCAGGGCTGCAGCACGTGGGACTGACACTGGAGCACCTCCTCGGGCTCTGGTTTCACACCAGCTTCAGTCCAGACCTCAAATAAACACCCTGACCCTGCCCGTGGCTCATCACTCTCTGACTTGCACCAGTAAATCTCCATGAGGGGATGGAGAGCATCTGGAGTTCACCTGGAGGCAAACTGGGGATTTGCTTCTAAATTACAATCGTCCTGTGGACCCAAACCCATCCACTCACAGGCAAACCCCCAGGAATCTAATCCAAAGCAGTTGCCAAGGTGCCGTTTAGAGCCACTGGGAAGGATGACTTTCAGAGGGTGACATGAAGAAAGCTCCCCCTTTAAAGGGTACTTCAATGCCTCAGTAAAGCTCCCTGGAAGTTTTTTGAAGATTTGATTAGAAAACGCCAATTAATCTGTTCCATCAAAAAACAACTTTTCCTGGGAAAGCGTCTGTTTTGATGTTGAGGGTTCTTTTCTCTCTCTCTCTTTTTTTTTTTAATTTAAAAAAGAAAAAAAAAAGAGAGAGACAGAAGTTATAAGCAAAGAAAGAATCCCGTGTTCTGGTTTAAAATTACTTTGAAATTTAAGCTAATTGCAGTAAAATAAATCTTTTAAAAATAAGAAACATTCAAAACCAAAATGGAACCAAAATGGAACATGACCTTTCTGGGGATTTGCATCTTCAGAAGGAAAAGTGCACTTTTGGAGCTGTCATCTATTTTGTGGGCAAAAGGAAAAGAAAAAAAGGAGCTGCATTTTTTTTTCCCCTTTAAATCTGTTCTTCGTGAAAGAGCAACAATCCATGGACTCCCTTTGATGGCTCTGTGGCATCCCCGAGCGCCTCGGGGGATGATGAAGCCGCCGGGGCTCAGTGTCCCTCGCCTCGAGTGCCGCTGTCCGTGCAGACCCCAACTCCCTGAGCTCCCAGAAACGCCCCGAGCGTCTCTGCTTGAGTTCGGACATTGCAAATAAACAAACAGATGAATAAACAGGGAGCAGCCCCAGCCCGGCTGCCTCCCTTCCCTCAGCCCTCCAAACGCTGCTCCACAGAGATAAGCCCCCGGCATTTTCCCTCCCAGCCTCCAATCAGCCATTATCATAAAAAAAGTGCAAAGCATCTATCAGCCATGCAGCTCAGTGATTTATGTTCAAAGTTAGGATTATCTATTCTGCTCAAATCCCTTCAAACAGGAAACTGGATAAAAGAGAACCGCGCTCCGCAGATAAAATTGGAATATAGGTTCGTGCAACAGAATGACAGGCAGGTCTTTATCTCCGAACGGCTCCAACCACCTCATTTTGTCAGGAATTGTTCATTATCCGCAGCCGGGGACTCGCAGAGTGACCTCGGTGACATTCGCGCATCTTTTCCCCCCCCACCGCTCCCCGCAGGGGGCCGGCCCGAGGAGCGGCTGAGCGGGGCTGGGCCTTAA
>VZRX01012158.1:0-30186 GCA_013398075.1 Notiomystis cincta
GTATATTCCCATCAGTGAAGGAAACATCCATACAAGAAGTTTCCTGCCAGATTACTTTATATATGAATGACCTCATCAGGACCAGATGCAGCCCAACCCAGGAAAGGTGTTCAGCAGCTATCTTCATTTCCCACATCTGGAATCACACACACCTCCCTACACTGGCTGTCACATGTCAGGAGAAAATGACATCCAAGCTTCTAATTCTATAGTAAATCCACAGCTGTACATGGTGGGCTCAGAAACAAAAGATAAATGACATAGGAAAACCCATATCAGAAAGTCTGTGGGGCTACAAATTTCAATAAATGGTTTACATACACTGTGTATTTCTACAGGAACACCAAGCAAGATGAATAAATAGGAAGCAGATTGTACACTTTTGTTCTTTGTAGAGACATATGCAACACAGTTTCTACATTTGCTCTCAAAAGGATGAACTACAGATGCTGTTATGCACCTAGAGGATATAAGGAATTTACAAAGCCAGATGTTAACATGTTGATAAAATGTAGCACAAACAGGAAGTCTTCCCAAGGGCAGAATGATCTGGAAACTAGAGGACGTATGATCAGGGTAAAATAATGTATGGACATATATCATTCCCAAGTTGAACCAAGTCCTAATTCAGCTGTACAAAAGCTGCCTGTGGTATATTAGGATATTAAGAAAGTTACACTGAAGTAGCATTTAACATTTGAGAAGATGGTCATGCAGAGTTTAATGTGGATCTGAGCCACAAAAGAAGCACTTCTAACTGAAATACCTAGAAGTACTCCAGTGAATTTCAACAACAACAACAATAAAAAGTATTTTTTATACTGCATCTGCTATCACTGATCAGATGCCAGAGAAGCAAAAGACAACAAGTGCATCACGGAGGAGTAGTTGGGGGAAATAAGCATTGGAAAGGCCTGGTAAGTTAATTCAAACCCCTTACCTCCAAGTCTTTGTGGCATTCCCAGCCTGCACATAGAAGCCTCCATGGCCAGTGATTCTAGTTGACTCTGATAAAAGAAATACACAGATACCAAAGGCTGGTATACCACTTTTCTTGGAAATGTGTGGATGCTGCATAAAACTCCCTTCATCAGCAGAGCAAATACCATTGATGAAACCTTGTGACACAATGTCGTTGAAACCAGAGCAAGCACTGGCAGTTACTGGCAAGAGACAGAAAAGCTTAACTCCTTTATTTTCCTTTCACAGTGAGCAAAATTATTGAACTGTTACCATAAAGCACAAACACACACCTGCAAACGAGAGCATTAATTATGACTCTGGAGAAACTCTCATTCTTCTGTGGAAAAAATGCAAAGCAGAATCTCAAATAAGGATGGCTAGCCATCTTTAAACCCGTGTGACTAAAAATGTTTCTGATACTCACTAGTAGAAATCGAAGCAAAGAACACTCAGAGCTTCAAAAGACAGTCTTTAAACACTGAATCCAGTCCTTTAGCACTTGTTGGGGCAGCTATCAAAAGATGCCCTCAGGTCATAGTACAGTCCTTCCCTTTTATCTCCAGGACCCTATAAAAAAGGCCCCCAAAGTGTTTTTTTTTTAATGGGGGGACTTCAGAAATGGGGGGGAAGATCTCCCTCATAAAAAGATCAACACATTCAGACAAAAAAAAAAAAGTACTTTTACAATCATGAACCATTTGCTCTCTAAAGAGCAGAATGTGCCAGATTCACTTCCCAGGATCTGACAAGTTCAAAGTTCTGTGCTTAGGGAGATCTTTGATTTATCTTTCTCCTTCTAAGACAGTAGCACAGAACAGAGAGGGCTGCCAGTAGCTTTCAAAACTGATTGGTATTATAGCTCTGTACCTTAAATGCATGGAAGTAAGTACTTAACAAAAAAAAAAATCAAATAATACATCTTATGCTTGTATTAGTGAGGAAATAAAGTTCCCTAAAAGACCTAGAAAGTTAGCTGCCTCTCTGGTGATGTACATCAGTTTGGGGGAAATCTCACCATAGCAGACAGCATCCATGTAAGTAGGAGAGCATAGGGCTGCTGCTCCCTTCAGTGCTCAGAAATCACAGCTCTGTGGTCATTGCACCTTTCCATATCCTTAAAAGATTCAATTTTTTTATTTTTATTTTTGAAACACATGAATTTAGTGGTTTAAACAGGACAAAAAAAAGACAAACCAAGATTTAAAAAAAAAAACAAAAACCAAGCTTTCCAAATTTTCTTCCCTATGACAAAAGATTCCTAAAAATAAAAGTGTAGATTCTCATATGACTCTATGAACTGTGACTTCACTACCACAATACTTGTGCTAAAATAAAGCTGGAAAAGCAGAGAGATACATACCTTGCCATCTAGAGACAGAGTCCTTTGAGCTCCCAGTACTGCAGAGGTGCTTTGCCTTAAATTTAGCCTCCTCATTTGGGTAGAACCTATAATAGCACCTTGCTTTCAGCCTTTGTAGTTTGGGAACATCAGACAATCACTCATTTAAACACTGTTTAAGAGCCTTTTAACATCACTGTAATTTCCTATCAACTTTACCTGATGTTTGAAGGACAAACTTTCTACAGCTATTTTAGCAAAAGAATACCAGCAAAATCCACATCTATTTGAAATATCTCCTAGACCCTTGCAGCACTGGCAATTTTAAAGCCTTGAGCAATTGGAAGGATGACTTGACAGATGCTGGTCACATTGATTAATATACATTCTGGGGAAGTACTCTGGCCATGAAGTTGTACATAGCTGGGGATTATCACTAAATGCATTTTAAAAACAAGAAAAAAAAAAGAGTAGTTGCACATTTTTCTTTATGTACTCAGAAAACTTTTTTTAAAAGCCTCTCTCACTTCCCCCTGCTTTTCTTCTCTCTTACTCACACACAGTGATGACTACATGTGCCTCAGGAAGACTCTGACCACAAACATTACCAGCAACAGTCTTATGGCAACTGGGCATTCTGAAGAGATGAAAGCAGTAAAAAGCATTTTTCTGTCAAACTGGACACCAAGATATGAATGTCTGGACTGTTAATGCTCCATGACTCCCAGGCATTCAGTTAATCCTCCTGCACATCCTGCTTCTACCAGGTCTGATGTTTACAAAGTTTTGCCAGATGTAGAGGGTTGTGTTGAGAGACAGAACTCAGAATTGATAGCTTTAAAAAAACCTCCAGGTTGTCAATACAGCAAATGATTATTTTTCAGAAATTGTTGTCCTCAGCAAATTACTACAGCTCATACTGCAAGCTGTGCAATCAATGCCCAGGGAACAGGGTGGACTCCCAGAGCTAGCTGCCCTCCAACATACACTGCAGCAAGGTGCAGTATTACAGCACACAGCTTCAGGAAGTGCTCCAGCCAGTTGCACCATCCCACCCAAATCCATGGATGCTGGAGACAATACTTGCAATCAGCACTCATTCACAGGTTTTGAAACTGTTGGACTAGAATTTACATGGTTTAGATCAGTTTTAAACATGCCTTGATAGAGCTGTTCCTGCAGATCTCCAAAGACCTAAGTCACCCTTGTGGATTCAGAAGGCTTACTCATTAATTCAAAAAGGAAATGGCATAAAGGCCCCAATGACTCAAAAAGGAACTTGGTAGCAAAAGACCTAGAGTTTAGGAACTAATCAGGCAGGCAACTGGGCTGCTCCTAGGTGTTAAAAGATTAATTTCACTATGTCCTCCATTAAATTTTTGGGAAAACAGCCTGTGAAATCAACATCTTTTAGAAGGTATTATCATCAACACTGATTTAAATTTGTGCAGAATGCTGAATTCTGTATTAATAAAACCTAAATACTTAAAAGCTAGCATTTAAATAAGAAAATATTCAGTTACAGAGTTTTTACTCATGCTTAAGTCAGTAAAACTTTTTTCCCCTTATTAGTCAGAATGACTTAAACATCTATTTTGTAAGAAAAGGTTAAGGCTGCTTTATGGAATTGAAAAAAAATCTAAGTTATCTAAGTGCAGCCTGAGCATGTGGATTAAAGTCAGGCAAAAAATGCATGTATGTATGTTAGATGTGACAAAAGAAAGTGGGTGATCTTCTAGCAACTGGGGCAAAGACATTTCTTTATGTTAGTATTTAAGGATGTGATTGGTAAAAATGGTGAAAATGCTTAAGGGCAGCTTTGCTCTGACTTAGACACTATATTAAAAAAAAGATTATTAGGCAACTTGGATACAACTGGGATAACAAGATGGTTTTTAAACTATAAAATCATATAATAATAGCTAAGGGTAAACCAAAAGCTTTGATACTTTAAGGCTTCACAATTTTACTCAATGTATTCAAAAGACAGTTATATTGGTATGGTACTTATGTTCTTTCCAAACCTTTGTGCTTAGTGAGAGTTACCCTAGACCATCTCTACTTGGAAGAGTCACATTTCTCACCAGTTTAAAGCCATGCTTGGAAATTTATTAAATGTTTATCTATTTTCAGGAGGATTTTAGCAGTTTTCAGATATTAAATGGACCTGCTTTTTACACTAACAATTTTACTATTATAACCACCACAATCTCTGACTGAGGAAAAATCCATGCTGTCAAAAAAATCACCTTTTTCAGAGGATGAATGGCTAGAGAGCTAATGCTTATTTTTGATTAGCTATAAATATCTATTTCAAGACATTCTTTTTAAACATGGAAATCAGTTTTTATACCTAATATAATACAATTATATTTTTCAATATACTATAATTTTAAAAAGTCTTCAGAATCCAGAGTTTAATATTTCAAATGTTTATTATGAATCACATTCACAGTGTAATACAAATTACATTAAAAGCTACACAACAAATGTACAAAGAATACATGAAACACGTACCATTCTGTAATGCAAAGAATTCCTGATTCTTAAGCTAGAAGTGTTCTTAACACCTGTTAGCAAGAAATGGAAATCAAAAGATAGATAAATAATTGGATTGAGAAACTCCTTCATTATTTAGGGATTTTTTATTAAAAATTCTTGGTGTTGGTAAACAGACCATCCATGTTAAAAAATAAAGCAACACTGCTCTTTCCCAGCATGTAGGAAAGTTATTCCACAGTTTCAAGCCTCGATTAATTTTCAATTAATCATCCTGTCTCTCCAGCAAAAGCAGTCACAAAAGTCCATTTAGCACTTTGTTTCCAGAGCAGGTTGATAATACAAAAAATAAGCTATAAACATACACATAATCATGTGTCAGCATGTAACTTTGGAAATATTTTATACAAAAGTTTAGAGACCAAGGTAGTCCAGTATATGTACTGCTGATATAAATCACATAATGAGAGCTCTCAAGTACATTATACAATCTCAATGTACTGTCCATACCAAAATAATACATTTACTGTACATATCTAGATTAATTCCTGTAAATATTGACTGAAGAGTTGTGCTAGTACTTTGGAGAGCAAGATAAAACTTTTAGTTCTTTTCACAGCTGCATCTCACACCTACAAAAAAGATAAAAATTCTTGGCTGGCTAAATGCAAGTGGTAATTTCTGCTACCAGTTAGATTCTGGTGGTGGCTTGGTTTTCTTTCACTTTCAAATGAAAACACTTTCACTATCAAATAAAAGCATTTCAAAGAAGTGTCAGTTTTCTTACCTCCAGTACACCAGTGGTTTAGTTTATTCAGGAGATATTCTTCCTTATTTAATCTATGCATAACTGTAACAAGAGACTCTAAGGACATATTCTCTAGTTTAAACTAATGGCAACCATTTGCCCAGTAGCAACAAAATGACAGTTCAAAACCTCTCTTGGGCACTACGGAATTATGAATTTCAGAAGAAGAGATTCTTTCATGTGCTAATTCAAAAAAAATTAGAGATGTGTTTTTAGCCACCCACTTTGGAGCTCCAGAGCTGTGAAACTGATGAGTCAAGACTCATTTTCAGTTAAGATTTGCCAGATCTTCCCTTTTGACAGATGACCATAATGAGGAAATTGCTTTAGCACCTCAACACAGCCCCAATCCAGTGAATGAATTGTAAAGGCTATGCAAACTAGCAAGCCACTGTTTTAATTACGAAATTTGGTTTTGTGTGTCTGCATGCACAATCGGTTCAAGTATTAGAGGGCCTGTAAACCTGGACATAAGCTTTAAGTTCATGTAGAAAAATCAGTAAGAATGTAATATGCAAAAATAAATCAATCATGTATTTAATACCCATATAGAATTGCACTCTAATATGCACCATTTAACCATAAGCATAATTACTGAACACTATTCAAATGCACCTCACAAAATGCTGGTAGCACTTCGTCAGTCTGTCTTTAGAACTAATACAAAATAAATCCTGTGGCAGTGTGCAGCACTTTACAACACGGTCTATACTATTTCTGAATGTAGTCTCCTGGGGTCTAGCAATGAAGAAGGGGGTTTTAATGCCATCAAAGTCCCTCTCTGACTACTGGCTATGTCCCTTCTACCAAACAACAATGTGCCAGAGATTTATTTCTCCAAGTGCAAAGAAACCTCCTGTATATCCCATGTGTGAGCTGGGAATGCCAGAGGCAGCTGTATTGCCAAAGAACCTGAGCAGACCTTAGCTTCAGCAGAGCACTCATGCTCAGGATTCACCTCAAAGCAGAAAAGCCTGGCAAGTGCTCACTTACCAGAATGCTCTTGTGACAACTCTCCCCATAAATGCTGCTGCAAACAACTTTATTCAAAAAGTGTGCTGAAGCAGAGTAAGCCAAAGTCACAGACTGCTTTTGAAAGCATGCTACAAGGACAATTCATTTCAGACCAAGCTTTCAGGAAGAGTCAATGACTACAGCTTCCATCCTGGCCCCCCAGTGAAGATAAATTTGCATGAGGGAAAGTTTTGACAGGTAAGTGTCACATAAATACACTTTCTAAACACCGTGTCTGAGTTAAAGATAGCAATTACTACTGCATCAAACTTGGATCAGCATTGCACTTTTAAAATATGTATAACCATTAGATGTTGTCAAGAAACATTCAAGTGTCGATAGATGTTTAGAAATCACTGTAAAAAAGTTAGTAGAAAAGCTCAACTGTTTTTGAAGTTACATGTAAATTTTAAACACAATGGCAAACTATGCCATTTACTCCAGCTCAGATAATATGGTATTAAAAACCACCAGTGGCTTTATAAAAGGAATCTATGAGAAATACAAAACTAAATGACAAAACTACTGTGATACTCAAGCCAAGTGACATCCAAGTGCTGAGACAAACCATAGGTGAGCACCTTCATGCCAAACTTCACATTCCCATCTGCATGTCAGCAAAGTTGTAGAAATTATCTACATCTTGAGATGCTGATGCTTTGCTTTCTGATACAAAAACCTGTTTTGTTAAACAAGAGAAAAGTTATGCATCAGTAAAAGCAGTCTTTGCTCATTTGGAATCAGTAATGTTTATTTTTAGTTTTGCATTTCATGAGAGACACAACTCTCCTGGCTCTCACTGCATGACAGAACAAATCCTAGAATTCTTTTAGCCCTGATGCACCCACCATGTGTTATCATCATCCTTTCCTAGCACACATGCTGGCTGCATTAACCCTTGCCTTCTACTTATCAGGAGTTTGGGGCTTCATTATCCAGGGGTCACAGCTTCAGTTAGTGTCTATTTAGATGTATTCTGATGGGTAAAGTCAACTCTCTCCAGGAGAGCGGGGGAAAAATCAATACACAACATCCTTAGACTACTGCTTTCCTTTAACAGAAAGGGAGAGTTTGTAAGAAAGGCTTTCTTATGCTATATTACCCTCAAAAAAAATTTGTTGCTTCTCCAGCAGATGACTATTTTTTCAAAAATAACTTTAATGACATTTGCATTTTTCACAATTTACCAATGTATGTGAAAGTCCAAGCTCTGGGACAGTCACCTTTGAAAGCTTTCAGCAGATCAACAACAATTGTCTTAGGCAATACCCAAACAGTTGAGTGTAACAGAGAACATTGTAGTTGTTCACCCATCTCAACATGCAAGCAATAGCCTCAATTAAAAATTAAATGAGATGACTTATTACAAGACAACAGTTTTCCAGAAACTTGGCAGCCTAGTTCCAAGTCTTTGGAAAGGAACTGAAAGACAGCAAGGAGCTGCATGGATGCTGTGTCTCAAAGACATTCTAGTCTTCTTTGAACAGCTGCCTGAAAGCAAAGGGCTTGTCACTTTCCTGTTATCAGGAGTGCTCTAAATGTTTCCAGAAATTTTCTCAAAACCATTGCCATTTAGAGAACAGCAAGGAAAGAGGAGGTGTGGTGTAAGGAGGCTAAAGTGAAAGAAGTTGACAGAAGAAAAAAGAACACTGTCTTTGAAGGAAGGCATTCTGTAGTGTCCTACAGGGCAAGAGTTAACATGGAAAAAAAAGTTGAAATCCCATCATATTATCTTTGTCAAGGCTTAATAGACAGGACACCACAAAGCTAAGTGACTAAATTCAAGACTTGAAGTGGAACTTTTTTCTACTATATTTATAGAACTTGATTTTGCTGTTATGTGAAATAACAGCTTTAAGTGGAAATCTTGTATTCTTCAGTGGGTATGAGGATTCAGAACTCTCTTTCCTAGGACAATTTTCTTGTCACCAACAAGTAACTTGTGTTTTGAGTACAAAAAACCCAGACAACAGCAAAAGTATATTCCAATTTCACTACCCCTAAACCTAAAAGGATTGTGTGCTATGTCAACACTGTATCTTGACCATGAAACAGCTCAGACATTCTGTAATATTTTCTGTGAATAAAGCAATACACCAGCTTACCTTGGTCCCACTAAAAACTTCATTTATAGTGCTTCGACATTGTTCCACAGCACCATCTCCATTGAACTCCAAAGCAACCACTGGACCTAGAAAATAGTTTCATCTAAAATCAATATTACTTCTAAGCTTGGCATTGAAACAGTAGATTTTTCAACCCATAGGGAATTGTGAAGTTTCCAAGAAGCATTTTATTTTTTTTCTTGAGCAGCTCCATAACAGTAGATAAAGAATTAAAAACACTTAATCATGTTTTTTAAAAGTACAGTGTTATCTGCAATTCCATNCAGTTTTACTTCTGGAAAGGCAGCAATAGCACAAAAATGCTAAGGACTGCAAGGCATCATGGAAGTGAGTCAGACTATACTGCTCAAATAGTGAGCCATTTCACAGACATCTGGAGTGGGACTGAGTCATTCAGGCATTTTTGCCTCAGTCCCAAGATAGCGAGTTGCCTGATTTTTAGACTGCTCTCACCCACTATTTGCAGATCTGCTTTCTCTGGTTTCATTCTGAACATGGTATTTCTTCCCATATGACTGCAATATAGCCCATAAACTAGACTCTCATCTTATAAGTGCAATGATTTTTGTCCAACTCTTGCAATGAGCATCACAGACCTCTCATGTACCATGAAAAAATCTGCATTGCTACCAAGTTCAGAAGTATGTAGAGAGCTTCAGCATATAAGAGATGACAAAGATGTCAGTACTTCTGCAAGAAAAGAAAACCCAACTGCAGTCATATCAATAGAAAGGCTTTTGAAATACTCTGACAGTACACCAGTTATAAACAAGAATTTAAAATGCTTATCTGCTTTATGCACATCTATACTGATTTGCTTACATGTTTATACAGAAACACTGAACAGCTCAGTGGTTGAGCAGCATTGGTGACAACTTTGAAAGTCTAAAAGCATGAGCTTCTTTTGACCACTCCAGGCAGATCTGTATGTGCCACTGCTTCTGAGCTATGCAGTTGGACCACTAGAGGGGGAGCAGAAACCCAAAATACATGTGAAATAACTTTTCTGATGCCTTCAGGAGTTTTGGCTGCTTTAGGGCCTCACTGAGGCTTCCAAAACTCATTTCAACAGGTTTTACAGTATGCCCTTGAAACACAAATTTCTCCTTCATTCCTCTTTCTTCTCTAGAATTCTCTAGTGACAGATTTCTATATCAAGAGGAGAAAGAAAATACAAATTCACCTTTTTCCAGCAGTGGAATGAATTCTGATGCACTCTGCTGGAAAACTCTGTGAGCATCCTCTGCCTTCATTAAGACTTCTTTAGTCTGTACCAGCTGAAAGCCTTTACTAGTCATCTGTTAACAGAGAAAGAATTCATGTTAAAAATGCTCCTAAGGCAGAGTTCAACTTGAGTATCCAGATTACACTATAATAGACTCATTTTTCCTATACACATTAAGTCACAGAGCAAAGGGACTCTTTTTGCTCTTTTCAGAGACCATTTGCTTTTTCTACATTTCTGTTTATTTTCATTCCATTCATCCAGATTTTTTCCTCTGCCCTAGTGCACCTAGAGGAATAAATGTGAATATTTTTGTTTTATATATTAGGACCCAGGTTTGTGTGTTTTTCCCCACAATCCCTCACAAGCAGAAACTAATGTGAGTTAAAGGGATTCAGCATCTGGAAACAAGAAGTCAGTTCTCTTCAGTCTGCAATAATTCATTCAAGAATTAGCTCAAACTCTCATCTATCCACTGCTGAAGTTTTCAGGTTTGGAGCAATAGTTAACAACGTTTGAAAACACATATACACATCCTACCCCCTCATATTTACTCCGAATCTAACGTGAAACTAAAAGCATGTAGGAAAGGAGCAAATATATTTTATTTCCAAAACATCCATTAATCTGTAGAGCAGTTAGATTTCCACAGAAGCTCACTAACTAGTCTTTTAGCATCTTCTTAATTCTAAATTTCTAAATAACTACTAACAGAGGAGGTCATTACCCTCCTCCTGTAGCTATTCTTTCATCAGAAAAAAACAATCCATAAATATAATTCTCTCTCTTCACCCAAGTAACTCAGTAGCTCAGTGGGGAGAAAAAGAGACACCCTAGTTTCTTTCCTTGCAGTTAAAATCCCAAGGGAAAGAGCTCCACCAGATGTTTACTTGATCACACAACACTGTGATCAGCAGCTTTTGCAGATACCACTCTCACATGCTGTAGCCCATGGTTACTGGCTCTGCTCTGTGACATCCTTGGCACTTCAGGATAGTGAAAGCAGCCACCCTCTCCCAGGTTTTAGCCCCAGGAAAGTACAAACTCAGCCAAACTTGGAAGCTGCTGCCTCACAGGGAAAAAAAAAAAAAAAGACAAAGAAAGAAAGAAAAAAAAATGCCAATAAAAATGCTATTTAAGTCACTGAAGACAGCTGACTAGCCATGACAAACACTCATTGCCCCTTTCAGAAAAAAAGTTCCAGCACTGGATAGCACGAGGGATACATTTTAACACGTTATTTTTTTTTTTTTTAAACTCTCTGTTAGTACTGGAAAAACTTTCAGGACAGACTTTTGTGAGCTGAGACTTTCAGGACAATAAGCTAACAAGTTAATTGGCTACATCCCTTTCACAAGCACTGCCAATCACNGAAAAAAAAAAAAAAAAGACAAAGAAAGAAAGAAAAAAAAATGCCAATAAAAATGCTATTTAAGTCACTGAAGACAGCTGACTAGCCATGACAAACACTCATTGCCCCTTTCAGAAAAAAAGTTCCAGCACTGGATAGCACGAGGGATACATTTTAACACGTTATTTTTTTTTTTTTTAAACTCTCTGTTAGTACTGGAAAAACTTTCAGGACAGACTTTTGTGAGCTGAGACTTTCAGGACAATAAGCTAACAAGTTAATTGGCTACATCCCTTTCACAAGCACTGCCAATCACTTACTCTATATTTGACCAAGTTCATCAAATCAAGTATATATTTTCTTCAGAGCATCACTTTGCTGTGCCATGATGGAAAAATACACCAGAACTGTTAGAGGATAGATGTGCCACTCACAGGATGTCAGATGTAAAGCAATTGACTGATCAAATGAGATTCAGACTCTTATCTTGCTTTAAGGTTTTAAACAGTGCAGTTGATCAGTACGGTCAGTAGAGAACAGGCACTATATTCTCCCTTCAGGGAGCATCAGAGGCTTTCCAGAGGAAAGTTTTATTAGGAATTGACAAAGCTGAATGAAGCCAAAGTTTGCTTACCTCATCAATTAACTTCCTGGCATTTGCAGTTGTGTAGTCACCAGCAAAAAACACGGCCAAACAGGATTCCTCACTGGTTTTCTGTCTCCGCCCTCGAGTTACCGGTATTATGCTCTTTGTAGCATCAGTAGAAATCCTGACGGCTTTCAGCTCCTCAGAGCTGGGCAGAGGAACATAATCTTGCACTGCAGCAGTTTCAGGCAAAAGGCCCCAGTTATTTTCTCCAGACACGGGGGTAAAGTCATGGATGTTGCTCCAGGTGTTATTGAAGATACTCAGACCAGCATCTTTGAATTGTAAAGCAAGCTCTGGATAATAGTACTGGAAACATCCAAATTTCATACCTGTGGAGGACTCGATAATGGGCTGGGTGGCACAGCACAAGAACACCTCCAGCTTTCTGCAGTCCCGCGTGCGGAACTGCTGGCAGGCAACCACGCACTTGCAGTCTTTGCAGTCACGGAAAAACACGCTGCCTTTTATCGGCCCCAGAAAGATTTGGCAATTTACACAGTCGTCAATGGTGATTGTAGCAGAATGGTCAAATATGTAGATTTTACAGTTCTCGCAGTCCTGAATGACAAATTGTTGCCCTGCTACTTTTCCAGGCAGTCGACCCACTGTTTCATTTTTAAGTCCGGAAAAAGTGTAATCTTTGGGGTCAATCTGAAGGAGAAAGAAAATTTAAGAAAGGTTAAAGTCTTCAAATACAGAGAATATTATAATGCTAAATGCCAACTGACTTGCATTGATTGAAGTACCACTGAATTGTACAGGATAAACTGCCACGAGGGTCTTCAATGTGTGATGAAAGATCAGAAGCAACTCTTTTAGCCAAACTACTGGAATACACAGTATTGAGATACAACTAAGAAGTGAAACTAGTCTTCTGAGATGCTCCAAGGGAATTTAAAAAAACCCTCAATTTGTCCTTTAATAAAGAAAGGGGCAAGGGGAGCTAGTTTTAACTGTGGACTCTGAACTGTTTCAACAAGGATGAAGGTTCTGGGTGGAGTAGTAACTGTAATAAATAAATTGTCTGACACACTTACAGTTTCATAAAGCTGGAGATAAAGTATTTCCTTTCCAAGTAGCTTTCTTGGCCATATTTTACTATACCTCAACACCTTATGAAGAAACCTTGTTGCTGTCAAGCAGCATCTTCACTGTTATGTTTGCAAACTAGAGAGAGCTCATTAACCTGCACCACAGCATTATCTTGTGCTAACAATGATAAGATTTTTGTGCTAACAAAACATAGGAGATTGTTTTAGCTATGTCCAAGCAGTAAAAACTGGCAGTGGTGGTACAGGGGGCACGTCTGCAGATCTCCTCCACACTCCAGCATCCCTCTCAGTGGGACAGAAGACTTGAGAGAGGCTGTGGCTTTCCCTGGGACTCTCCTTTAGGGAGCAGCAACTCGTGAGCCACACAGCACCTTGGATGGATGCAATTCCGGTGGAAAGCATGAGTAATAGAGCCCATGCTGTCCTAAAACCAAAGGAATTTGAGCTGGCTTGTTTCTAGAGCTAAATTAAGCCTCAAGTCAACTACAATTCCTGGAGCAAATTCTACTCTGCCCTCTTGTGAAAGCTCATTAAAATAGCACCTAGAAGTGTACAAGTACCTGAATGAGCCTAACAGAGGGCCACTTCCTAAACCTGCTATTTGATTATCAGCCTGAGGCTCCTAAAATTTGCTGTACCGTAATCATTTACCATGCATTACCACAGTTTTGGTGTAGCCCAATTTCGAAGAAACTTCTCCCTGGCATGTCAAACATTCACACAATATTTAGAGACCAGCAAAAGGCATAAACTAGTGTAGGTTAGCACCAGACATTCACTAAACCAGCCTAGGTAGCTTTTGACTGGAACAGCCAAAGGAAGCTAAAAATCTCTACAAGATGATAAAATGTATTTCATTCTATGCAACATATATGACCTTTAGAGAGGAAAGGAAGTTTGCAGCTGATGAATCTTCCAAATAAAATGCAAATTAAGACAATGAAGATGGCTTCCTAAAATTCTCTCCTCAATCATATTTAATATCATTAATATACATCCAGGAAAGTTAGCTGGAAGTGTTACAAATAAAATTGGGAGACTCAAAAGATAAGGGACTCCTCATAGAGACTCAGTGACACAGCATGCTTTGGATTCAAACTCTCCAAGGTCTTTAGTCTCATGTAATGTTACATATTTTATCCATATACAAGTTATTTATACTCATATTCCCTCTTATTTGAGAATATGAACATTAAAATTGTTTTTGGACATATTCTTCACAGGCATCTCCTAGAACATTTATGTATGTTTGTGTATATCTCGATGTTGGGTGATGGGGTTTTTTTAATAACCATGGGAGACAGGCTTACTGCTTTCAGAAGAGGCACAGAGGAACAGTTACTTCTCTTAGGAACGAGAAGTTCAGTGTTTCCAGAACTTACAGCTTTTTTGAAATTTGGAACCTAAGCACATCCTTCTGAATTGTTCTGCTCTACAAAGCCTCTGAAGCAGCATTAGCTCATCCTACACAGCGGCCTTTGCAAGGACATGTGAAACTTCACTTTGCAACTTTATTCAGGCCTAGGTGAAAAACACTGATTAGCCAGCAAACTCACAGCTTATAGACAGTTTCAAATGAGAGTTTTTGCGTAAGAACAGTAGTCAAGTTAAAGATAAAAATTCAGCTTATTATCAGATTCAGGAGCTCCTCTTTATTTGACTATCTTCCAGAACTAAGGATTCTGCCCTGACATAGCTTTTACTTCTCAGTTTGTTGACCATGCCAGGGAGTTTGCTCATTTCCTTTAATTTTGCTTTGCAGTTATCCTTTTAGAGACCAAGGGTATTTATTGATTAACACTGCAGTACAGACAGGAGGGACTGCATGAAATAGACTTGATACTCTCTCCCCGCACTGGGTTATATCCCCTGAGAGGAGGAGTAACCTAAGAGACTATAGCAGATATAAATATTTCACTTCTCCTGGGTAAAAGAAGCGTTCCAGAGAAATAGGCCTGAAGGCAGAAGCATTTTGAGGATACATCCAACAGTTCCTTATATGCTCATAGGATTATAGAATAGTTTAAATTGGAAAAGATCTCTAAGTCCATCAAGTGTAACCATTAACCTGGCACTGCCAAGTCCATCACTAAACCATGTCCTCAACTGCCACACCTACACATCTTTTAAATACCTTCAGGGACTGTGACTCAACCAATTCCCTGGGATGCCTGTTCCAACTCCTTCCATGAAGAATTTTTTCCTAATGTCCGATCTAAGCCTCCTCTGGAGCAATTTGAGGCCTTTTCATCCTCCCCTATCACTGAGTACATGGGAGAAGAGACCAACTCTGACCCCCTACAGCCTCTTTTCAGGTGGTTGTAGAGAGCAATAAGGTCTCCCCTGAGCCTACTTTTCTTCTAACTAAACACCCCCAGCTCCCTCAGCTGCCTCTCATCAGACTTGTGCTCCAGACCCTTCACCAGCTCATTGCCCTTCTCTGCACACACTCCAGCCCTTCAGTGTCTTTCTTGATGTGAGGAATGCAGAACTGAACACAAGTTTTGAGGTGCAACCTCACCAGTGCCAAGTACAGGTCATAGCCCTAGTCCTGCTGGCCACACTATTTTTGATAGAAGCCAGGATGCCATCGGCCTTCTTGGTTCATGTTCACCATCTCTGAAGTCTTCAGGTATCATCAACAGGTTAATATTAAATCATTGCATCCACCTTCCTTCTCCTGACAGTGAACACCAACTGCTTTTTAAAGCTCCATCTTGGCAACACAGCAAAAAATGCAGGCTAGGAAAGCCAAAAGAAACAGAAGAAAGTAACATCTGCAGTCTCATGCAACCATAACCAGGGCTGTGTACATTTCTCTGCCCATTCGTCTGGTGCTCCATTGGCTACAAAATCTTAAGCATGTGGCAGGTCAGTAAAACTCAACTATTTGTCCTTTGCATTTGGATAATGTTTCAAAAAACTTTGTCCAAATACNTAAGCCTCCTCTGGAGCAATTTGAGGCCTTTTCATCCTCCCCTATCACTGAGTACATGGGAGAAGAGACCAACTCTGACCCCCTACAGCCTCTTTTCAGGTGGTTGTAGAGAGCAATAAGGTCTCCCCTGAGCCTACTTTTCTTCTAACTAAACACCCCCAGCTCCCTCAGCTGCCTCTCATCAGACTTGTGCTCCAGACCCTTCACCAGCTCATTGCCCTTCTCTGCACACACTCCAGCCCTTCAGTGTCTTTCTTGATGTGAGGAATGCAGAACTGAACACAAGTTTTGAGGTGCAACCTCACCAGTGCCAAGTACAGGTCATAGCCCTAGTCCTGCTGGCCACACTATTTTTGATAGAAGCCAGGATGCCATCGGCCTTCTTGGTTCATGTTCACCATCTCTGAAGTCTTCAGGTATCATCAACAGGTTAATATTAAATCATTGCATCCACCTTCCTTCTCCTGACAGTGAACACCAACTGCTTTTTAAAGCTCCATCTTGGCAACACAGCAAAAAATGCAGGCTAGGAAAGCCAAAAGAAACAGAAGAAAGTAACATCTGCAGTCTCATGCAACCATAACCAGGGCTGTGTACATTTCTCTGCCCATTCGTCTGGTGCTCCATTGGCTACAAAATCTTAAGCATGTGGCAGGTCAGTAAAACTCAACTATTTGTCCTTTGCATTTGGATAATGTTTCAAAAAACTTTGTCCAAATACACCCATCTCACCCAAACAGATGCTTTACTCTACAGCCCTTAACAGATTTTTTAAATGTCTTTTTTTTCCCCAGGCTGATATAAGTTCAAAAGGTGACAGTATTCATAGAAGTAACTTTTCATATCTTCAGCTGAATTTAAAGAGTTCTTAAAGTAGATAAGAATCATACATTAATAGATATAGGCACAGCTCAGGAGCTGAAACCTTCTAACAGAAGTGGCTATGCACAGATTCAGGAATTACTCCATAGAATGACCTAAAATAACCAGATGTGATGATGAAAAAGTTAGCCCTGCTTACAGGGCTAACATTTTTCCTTCTCAAAACAGGCACAGAATCCTAATCTTTAGTTATTATCAATTACAATTGTGAGAAGTCTGTTACAAAGGGCCGGAAGACAAATTGTAAGGAGCAAGAATTCTAAGAACAAACAGAAGGAGAGAAGTGAGGGCAAACAAGTTTGTAATGGCTGCTTAGAGCTCTAGGACATCCTGTTACAAGTGCAAGGTTCATTAAGCAGCTTTCCTTCCTGCAAACACTTGTCTTGCAACAAGGTCAGAGTGAAAGCTGCACAAGACATACATCTCTTCAGCCACCATTACCCAGTTTACTGGTACCTGGAGACTGGGCAGCTCCCGTTTGGAAGAAGACTTAAAAGTACCAGACCTTCACAGTTCTTAGTGCTAACTGTATCTAGAATCACAAAGGATCCCAACATCTTCAACTGTTTCTGGTATGAGTTTGTATCTTAGCAAGACTGTTCCACAGGGTCCATCACTGAAAGGAGTTCCAGTCAACAGTGATATGCCCCCACAAATATGAGATGTTTCTGCACTTCTTAACAGGTTACAGTTCTCCCCTAGTCACTCATGTCTAGGCTGCTGAGCAAACAGCTTGTAAAGTATTTCTAAACCACTTACACCAAGGTCTTCTCTTTTAAATATAATGCTCGAAAAAATCATTCCCTATCTCTCTAAGTTACTACAGATAGCAGTTCAGATATGAACTTGTATATACAGCTGATGACATACAAAAGCTGGCTGCTGACCCAGTGACATTAAAAGCTGTACCTATAGGGTAGGCACACCAGCTTAAGAAGCTTTAAACGCTATTTTTGTCAGCAGGGGAATTAACATAAGGGAAATAAGAAAGAAAAGTGCATTCCCAGGCCTAGACACTTCTGCATATTCATATTTGCATGGGTTTGGTGCCCTTAAGTAATGAGTTGCAACATCTTCTGGAGACAGCTTGTTGAGGTTACTCACCCACTGGCAGATTTCAAGATTCTTGCACAACAAGAAAAGGTGAAAAAAGTAGTGCAGGTTCCTGTCACTAGCAAACAGTTTTTCATTTTGGAGCATCTCCTGCACACCCTGACTTTAAAAGTGGCCAATACAACAGTCTGAATGCTCATTTTATTCTATTCTTGGGAATCTTCATGCTTTTCTATAATGCCCATAACAGCATAAAACAGTCATTCACATTCAGCAAACCACTGCCAAATACTGCATATGGAAAAAGTGAAATAAGAAAGGAAACTACTACAGCCCTATATTTGATCTAATTGGCAATACTGTGAACTTTTAATATGAACTTTCTGACTGTTTCTCAGTTGATCTGACTACATTTTGAGAAATACAGTAATAGCTCTTCTGGAGCACCAGGAAACATAAGGAACATACATTGGATTTAAGGACAAAACAATTCATTGCTTAGAGGAAAAAAAACCCAGTTATTTTATTAATATTAAAAAATAAAATACAATATGGATACCTAAACAAGATCTAGACAGTTCAAGATACCTGAACCAGCTTAGACCATTCATGAAGAATCCTCAAATGTAACAAAGTAACTAAAGACTATCTATTATTTAGGCAAGAAGTTAAAACTCTTGAGGGTTTTTTAACTGTTTAAATACACAACACAACAACGATAGCTGTATGTTTCCTATCAACTAAACCAGTGAAGTTGCAAGTCAGTTGACATAAAACAAAACTTTATTTGTTCCTCCTAAAAAGTAAAAGAAACATCTGGGAAGGAAAGTTCCTCTAAGCACTAAATGCCACTGTGATCATAACTAATCTAATGCCACTTCTTTGAACATGAGACAAGAGCAAAAAAGACGATGCAGCTATTTGTGTTTCTTCTCCTGTGGAGATCATGAGTGTATCTGCCATCACAAGACACAAAACCCCAGTTCCTGTCTGTACATACCCACGTTCAGTTACTGCTGTTAGTTGTACAGTGGGAAGGGAAAACAACCCAGGTGGAAAGCTGGCTGAAGAAGGCGAGAAGGGCTGAGCACCACCAAGTTCCTCTGCCACACTTGGTCAGGAGGAGACTCATGAGAGCCCAAAGACATCAAGAGACATAATAAGGCTTCAGGATTCAATGCAGTAACAACAGACTCTGGAATAAACTGTGCTCTACTTACACTCGTGGACTGAGAATCCCAGAGCAGCAAGAAACTGAATACTCATCCTTTTCCCTTCTGTTTTCAAGATCTTTTGGTTCTTCTACTGTGCCATAAGTAATCATCACACTGTTCTCTGAACCCAGGGCTCAGTAAGCATTACAGAGACTCCAGCAGATCTACAGTGCAATCTAAATTTGATTAAATTTTGCATACCTTAAAACATCTGTCCTCACTCAATAAAGTCACACAAAAATCTGAAAAAGCTGCTCAAATTCATACCTCAATACCTTCCTTGATTTCAATTAAACTATCAGCATCTTATAATATTTTCTATTTAGACTTTTCCACATTGTCCATTTTTGGGACTATTACACAAGAGTTACATGATCACTGGAATATCATCATATGACTCTTTGTCTAGGGCTACACTAGCAGACAGTATCAATACTAATCATCTTTTGCCATCAGAACATGATTAAAATAGGCTCAACTAGCAATGATGTCCTTCAGAAGCAGAAGAAATAGTTTTGTTGGAGGAATCTCTTGGGTTCAGTCACCCCTCTACACATCCCTAATCACACCCACTTGCCTACAAGTGTGCCTACATTTTTCTGCCATGTCAACAAGGCATTAGTTTACAGGAAGACAGTGGGAGAAGCTGGAGTGTCTGAGCACCAGGACATACTCACCTGTAAGAACATACAGAGCATAGCTTACAAAAACTACAGACAATTGCCAAACCTGCTTGTAAAACTGCACTGTCTGACCACAACTGCATCACTGAGTAGGAGAGCCTAAAATCAGAAACACATCCCCAACCCAAATGGTGGAAATAAACATCAAAAGACAGTTTAGCACATCTGTTGACAGAGTTGAGGTTTTCAGGATTTAGAATACAATTCAATGCACTTAATGAACAAAAAGGAGTCTTGATGCCACAAGTTTTCCAACTGACTTCAATTTAACTTTGTGTACAAACACAAACTGTGAAATAAATAAGCATATGTGAAGCATCAGAAATGAGAAATCAATAGACAACAGGATGAGGTATCACAGACACCTTAATACAAACTGGGACCAACATGTTCAGTGCACCAAGTGCTCAGTACTCCTTCATCTAAGATGACTCCAGGTGCCTTCCTGGTTTAATGTATTAATCTTACACACAAAAAGTCCAATGAAAAATAAGGCTGCAAAGAGCAAGAGAAGTGAGCTTAAACATTAAATAGCCATCCTTAGGCTGTACAGTACAAAATCAAGCAGCTAATTTGATGACTTGCACTTTTCACTAGCACAGCCCAGACTCACTGATTCTTAGGTTTCTAAAAGCCTTTTATAGAAAAAGAGGAAGTTTTACATGCAATACTTGACAGCTTTTTTTTTTATTCCACAGAGATAGACTGTTGGTGTTGCAACAGTTTCATATGTTAGCTTGAGCCTACTTCCAGCAAGTTAACAACAATCATCTCCTTAGCAACAAGGCCGCCTATTCTCTGAATCAAGTCTTTCTATATCTTGACTTTCCTTCTTTTAGTTTTCAAAGTTAGCTCTATATAAGTAGATGGGGTAAAAATTCTCATACCTGTTGAGCTTTAGCTGGTGAATTTGCTCTAATATTAAAAATCTTATTCCAAATGCTGAGTAAGTACTTTACTTTTAGACAGAGTAAGTTTTGTTTTGCCACTCTAAAATATGGCTTCAGTTCAGCCCCTCGCCCTGTGAGAACAGTCTCCATACAAGTGACAGGCTGTTATCCTCCCCTTCTCTCTCTGCTCCCTAAATATCCACTATCCAGTCAAAGCAACAAGCCCAACACAGATTGCTCATCTTTATCCTCGAGGAACCGATTCCTCCAGGCCACGCACACTCTCTAGCTCATCTCCGTCGAAGCTTTTCTTAATCTACTTGGAAGATTCAAGGGACACCCTAGAGCACCTGGCCAAGTCTAAAAAACAAGCAAGCTAAACATTCAAATAAGTTGACACATTTTGTTTTCCATACTTGTAAAATATGGCCTAAAGGTTTGAGGATTTTGTTTGTTGAAACCACATCAATTAAGTTTATCACCTGCCCCAGTTTCTGCTTCCCGCACCCGAAGGCAGCTGGAGAGGAGAGGAAGGGAAGCCTAGCAGGGCTACAATGTCATGTTATATTTAGGAACTGAAACTTGAAATGAGGCTAGGAAGAAATACATTTTATCCAGCATTTAAATGTTTCCCTGCTTGAGTCTTCATGACTGCCTCCCTCCAGGAGCTGTGGAAACAGCATGGGGAAGGATTTGTCTTCATCTACCCTTTTAGGGGCTGATAAGCTAGTTCTATTTCCTCTAGCTTTAAAAAAAAAGAAATCCAAAACACACACCCCCCCCAAAAAAAAACAAAACAAAAAAAAAAAAAAAAAAAAAAAAAAAAAAAAAAAAAAAAACAAAAAAAACCCAAAACACACAAAAACAAACANAAAACAAAAAAAAACCAAAAAAACCCCAAAACACCCAAACCAAACCACCAAAACCAAAACCACCAAACACTCAAGCAAGAAGAATCAATATCGAAAGTCAGGACACACGGCACGAATTTTACGCCTCCGCTGCAATGCCAGGTGCGGGGACTCGCCTGGGCGCAAGCAGCTCCCCAGGCAATAATGCCGGTTTGCTCGAGTGGAGCACGCACCAAGGGGACTCCGCGCTGTACCAGGAATCCCCACGGCAGGCAGACACCGTGGGGACTGTCAGAGCCAAGCCGCCTGCCCACAGGGCGCTGTCCCACCGGGAGGCAGCGCCAGCCCCCTCCGGAGCAGCCCCGCACCGCGGGCCGATGCTCGCAGCGCCGGCAGCCGCGGCACCCAGCGCGCCGCCCTCTCCGCTCGCACACTTCGAGACTGCCTGGTAAAATCCTTAGGCTAAACACTTTTTAATTGTTCAAATCAACGCAGTGAACTGCGCGGACCGTGCCGTAACAGCGGGACGGGGAAAAGCGTGCTCCCTGCCGGAGCAGACTCCTCGCCGCAAACCCCGGGCGGCAGGAGAAGGCGAGNCGCCGCTGCCGCCGCCGCCGCCCGGCGGGGAAAGGCTGGGAGCGGGGAAGCGCTCGCCAGCGCCGCACCGCCCCGCCCCGCCGGCTTCCGGTTTTCCTCCGTTTCCCGTAGCGACCGCGACATTTCCCCCCGCCTTCTCCTTCCCCTTCCCCGCCCCGTCCCGCTCCAGCCATCGCCGCCGGCCCGCGGAGGCGCCCGGACGGGCGGTGCCTGAGCGCGGACGAGGCGCCGCCGGAGGCAGCGCGCCCGCGGGGCTGAGAGGGCCGGGGACGAGCGGGCCAGTGCGGTTTGCCAGTGATCGCCATCGCTCCCTCGCCCCGGCGGGGGTTCCCCCTCGCCCGTGCCGCGGGAGCGGGTCGGAGGAGGCGGTGACTACTCGTAAACCCAGCGCTCTACCGGGGTGAAACCTGTGTCCCGCCCGGAGCCGTGCGCGGGTTCAGCTGTGGAAGTCGGAGGCAGAACGCTCTGTTCGACTTGTAAACACAAACCGACTAATCCTGCATCACGTCATTTTCTCAGGGATCCACCGGCGCGGTCCCCTGGGGACGCGTGACACCGCCGTGCTCGCCCCTCTGAAAGGGCTGCCCCAGAAGACCCGGCTTCTTGCAAGTGTTTCAGAGCAGCAGAAGCAGCAAGTGGCAACACGAGAACCCCCAGCGTTCTGCTGCGTTGTGCCTCCCTTTGCAAATAGTCGGGCTTCCTATGTTGGGTTGTGGTTTGTGAGTTTGTTGTTTGGCTTGGTTTTCTTTGGCTGGCTTTTTTTCCCCGGAGGAAATTCCCACACAGGTTTTTATCAGACTGTCCAACCGGTCAAAGACATTTTCCCCAAGGTTTTACAGACTTGACTTCTGTGGTTGAGGTGATATAATTCAAAATTGCGTCTGATACTTTGTTTAGTTCCTTCAGAAAGTATCCACCTGCTCCGTTGTAGGGTCCCTCATGAGCCGCATTGCGGATATTTGCCCCTACTGTGGTCCTTTTCATGGGCTACAGGGAAATCCTTGCTCTGGCACCTGCAGCACCTCCATCCCCTCCTTTTTTGACCTTGCTGTTCACAGTGGTATTCCCCACATTTTCCTCCTCACTCCTCTCTCTCTCTCACTGGTATGTAGTGGTTTTGCCCTTCCTTAAATATATTTTCCCAGAGGTAACACTGAGGCTCAGCCATTCCCCACGGTTGTAGCTGGGTCTGTTGGAGCTGTCTGGAAGTGGCTTTGTCCAGCATGGGACAGCCCTGTTTCCTCACAGAGACCACCCCTGCTGCCAGCACCTGACCAGCCACACCCAGTCCATACCCACCAACAAAACTTCAGAGACATTTTGTGTTAAACAAAGGATGACATTCCTGCTGTAGGAACAGAAGAGATGAGAAGCCAGGAGTGTGACAGAGCAGTGCCAGTTGAGCAGGCTGAAAGGCTTGTCCGGCTCAGGGCCCCGAGGACAGCAGAAAGGAGGCAGTGAAACCAATTGCTCAGAAATTGTTGCTAAGGAGGAGAGGTGACTGACACCCTTTTTGGCATCAGCTGTACTGTGAAACTGTATGCCTGGGCAGTAGTGAAGCCTGCTCTGAGCTTTTGAAGCTACAGTTCAAGCCAACAACTACCATTTACACCACAAAGCACAGATTTACATCTCAGCTGAAAAGTGGATTTGCTCTATGAGCCATTTTTCTGGGTTTCTTGGGCACTGGCTTGCTCATCTTCATCAAATCCTCTGTGCACCAGCTCATTCCACGCTGTGTCCAGCTAGGACAGTCTGAGACTCTTTGTGAATGCAGGAGTCTGACACACCCTCACCTCTTCTAGCTCACTCTCTGGAAGTCTAACAGTCCTCCCAGCCCCCTGTGTATTTCATACAGATTAGCAACTTTCTGCAGTCTTTTGGCAATTGGGCTCCTCTTTCTGTGCATCCATTAAAAAAAAAAAAAAATCAGTAGAAGGAATAAAAAGCAATATTTGATACATTTTTGTTAAAAGCTAAAATACTGTTTAGTTAATCTGAAGCTACATTACCAGAACATTGTTATCTCACATTAATTATTGGATTACCTATTGTAACAGACAACTTTATAGTCTGTGTGTGTAAAGAGACTTCTTTCCCTGCTGAGATGCACTCAACTCTGTAATGGAAATGACTGCTGTGGTAATGCTTCACAAAGGTATTTAAATGAAAAAAAGAAATCTTTTTACATTACTAATGAGAAGATGAAGGGCAAATGAAAGTTTCCAAGTTGGGATTTTCCCGTGTTGCCATGACCAATATACTTGTCCTGCAAAATCATCAGTCCCATAAAAATACAGGGTTTTGGTATGACTACAGCTGATTAAGACAGGCCATAGATTTTGTTTCTCAGGCATAACACAACCTCTCAAGCTCTAGGGTGTTTCCTGACACCAAAGCTCCAGAGTACTTATTCCTGAGCAAATTAATATGACTTGTGATTTATGAGCACATAACTTCTTAAGAAATCACAAATGCGTAGTTCAATTCTTCACTCTCTATTCACCTGCCAGTCAGACCCAACCCTCTTGGCTTCTGAGATTTGATACAATCATAGCCTGAAGTGTGGTAATACAAGATTGCAATAGTATCATAGTCACTACCAACCATGACTACACTTACCTTAATTTCAACAAACTGCTGTAATTAGTGATTTCTCTCATGGGGAGGTTGTGAAATATATCTAACGACAGTCTAATACAAAGTTTTGTGATCTCTAGAAGTGGTATCTAGGTAACTGAAAAGTAAAACCTTTTCTTTTTGAAGGATGTATTCTAAAGTATTTGGTGAAAGAGACATGCTGTATCAATTCCTTCTGGGTACATGCAGCTTGCACGGAGCCTTTCAGATCTCTGCTGTCCTGCCCAGGGGGGCAGTGATGCTGAGCTCAGGTAGATGGGCAAAGCATGTGCATGGGCTGTGTCTTTGTATGGCTGGCTCTTATCCCCACATTGCTTGGCAGTACCTGAGTGCCTGCAGGTAAGGTCCTAACTGCCTTTCCTCCTTTATTTGATGCCCTTCTGTATTGCCCCAAAAGCACAGAGAGGGAGTTCTCAGTAAACACCAGGACCTGGAAACCTGCCCAGGGCTTGAGCAGGTATTGTAAGGAAGCAAGAGCTCACTGTGTGCACATCTGCACTTCTCCAGTCAGGGGTTAGAATCTGTTTGTCTTGGTGGAAGCTTGGGTGGAAGCTTGACAAAATGCACAAAGCCAAACTCTCACAGCCTTCTTCTTAACGAGATCTTAATGTAATCTCTGTGTGTCTCTTAAAGCTCTTGTAATCATATCTTTGTGACAAAATTGAAGTGTGTCTTCTTTAAAGCAGGCTTTTAATCCTGTTGGTTATAGAGAAGACCTTGAAAATATAGTTTCTAAGACATGAAAATAAAGAAAACAAAAGAACTTAAATATTACTTTCTAAAAGCTCATTTCATGTTTTCTATCAGCAAAGATTATAAATCCTCTGTTTGGGATCCTAGCAACTTATCTAAAATTGATATAAAGCTTTGAAAATAATTCCTGGTTAAGATTAGATTAACCTATACTCATACAAAATTGTGAATTACAGATGAGACAAATCCCCACATAATATTCAATTCCTTACATAGTATTCAACAGAAAGGAAGGGAAGGATACTTTACTGCTGGGTTCACTCTCTGAGGCTATGTTTTCATACACACTTCAGACAGAACAGAAACAGAAAGCATCCCTTGCCTCCAGCAGCTTATTTAAATCCCCAACCACCTATGCAGTGGGACAGCACAAACGTTTGCACAGACTTTGTAAACTGTGTTGGGAAACAGAGGAATGTGTAAAACAACCATTTCAATCAGACATCTGTGCATTTCAGTCTCATACTTTTTTTTTTTTTTCTTTTTCAGAAGCAGATGATGAATATACAGACTAAGATTTTCAGACAGTCATCACATACTGTGAGATCATACTGGCCTTTTTTGGTCTCTTTAGCAGATTCTCTACTGCTGGAGATTCTTGCCAGACTGAACACCAAGAGAAGCTAGTCTGCAACTTGAGACCAGGTAGAACAAATCATATGACTAATTTTGTGACAAAATGTACTAGAATCTATTTTGCATTGCTAATAGTGATTTTGGACTAATGTCCTCCCCATTTTCAAGCAATATATGGCTTTTCAGCATCTCCTTGCATACAGAAATTAGCCCTGGTCACCAGTAACTTTGCTGAATCACATTACTGCTGGTGATCAAGGAAATGCACACTTTTTTTGTAGCTGTTTGGGTAGCTGTCCCCAGCATAGAATCTGTGATACATAACTTTAATGTTGTGGTTCTTTAAGTGGTAACAATGGATAGGTGTTCCTGTGTCCCATTTGATTGTGAACTTACCTGGTAGGACAGGGAAAAGCACAAAGAGCTGAACCAAATAGTTCAAGTTTGCTAAGTTGTTTGTTCAAAAATTGCCTTACACATACTTCTAACAAAAATTCTATGCAGTACATGAGATGCAGACAGACAGCACAGTACTTAAAATTATTCTTAAAAGGCACCACATAGAACTACAAGTAATTTTAGAAGCGTTTTTTACTGAAGATCCAAATAGTCAATAATTTTTAAAAGATATAAATTAAATATTGTTGGCTGAAGGAATGGAAAGCTATATCCTAATATTAGCATAAAGGACAGCATAATGCATGATACAAACCCCACACTAATTCTGAACTTTGCCTCAAGCCATCTCTGAGACAGAAATTCTGCAGCTGAAAAGGTCACAATTGGCTTAAGGGCTGCTAATGTAGTGAGTGCAGTTACTCAAACAGAGCACAATTAAATTTTCAGCTATAAAGCATATTCTTATGCAGTACTTACAGGTTGATATACGTCACACAAGAGTCTATATCTGAGATCCAGTTTTGTGACATGAAGAGAGCTGCCAGAATGAGGGTATTGCCCCACATTCAGGTTGCCAGAAAGCCTTGTGTCCCATCTGAGCCTCTAGCTGAAGCAGACAGGCCCTTCAGTTTAATGTTAAATGAAAATGCTATGTAGTTACATTAAAGTTTATCTCTTTAGTTCATGTTTAATAGGGCAACAATTCAGATAACAAGCTGCAGTGCTGATCCAGCAAGGCAAGCATGCACATTCTAAAACCTACAGATTTCAGTGGGATTTGAGGGAGTGCAGAGAGCTAGGCACACAGTTAAAATTAAGAAGAGTTTTAACAGCTTGCGGCATCATAGCCCAGCAGTCCTTAAATTTTTCCCAAGCTTAGAGTTCTTTTTATTTATAGTAAAAGTGAGAGGTGCTCTAATTCCCAGTGCGAGTTAAAATTGACAAGATCATCTGCCAGCATCTATCTCCAGTTCCATCTCTTTATCCTTTATCCAGGTCTCTAACATCTGACACTGGGGGGCTCAGTGGAGCATTGTTGCAAAGGTAGGCTCATAGAAAGTTTCCTTCTGTCACAGTCCCAATGCAGAAAAGTCAAGAAAACACTTGGTAAAGGTGGCTTGCTCTTATCACTTAATACCTTGGTGGTTTAGAGCCTTTTTGACAGTACATTCTATTTCTTTGGGGTTTTTTTTCTTGCTTAGTGTCTGACATAATTCAAATCCTCTTTCACTGCTGGTTTCAGCTGCTGCTGTGGCACAGAAAGAGGATTGCTGAAACCTGGGGTAGACACTGTCCTCCTAATTCTGGTGCAGCAGACCATGACAAATGGGTAACTGGAGGTGTCAATGTGTTCATTTGCTACTGCACAATTCATCATAATTTGTCTGTCTGAAGTTTCATTTTATATTGTTGCACAGTTTATTGATGCTTTTCCAATCTGAAGCTCTTAACATTAGTTTTGTGGGATGGCTTTATCTATGGTGCCAACCTGCCCTGCATATTGTTCTTGTGAGTGTGAACAGTGGCTGCCTGATTCTCCCAGTGAGACTGGCAAAAAGTGAAAAAAGTGGGATCTCCAACAAAAATGTAGAAGACATCACTGATCTGGATCTTGGAATCCTGCCAAAATACACTGACGTTCTGCAGTGAGCCAGCACTCTGCCTACATTAACTTTAGGGAATTGCACAGGAGTCTATAAGCCTGAACAACTCTCACACAGGTCGAGATTTTATAAAATTTATTCAGCAAAGTAATGAGCCAGTGAATCAGATCTAAACTGCACATTTAAATATTCAGTGTTAATTGTAAAAAAAATCCTGCTGTTAAAGTAAACAAGCACAGGATTCTATTTGTTCTGTCTTTTCTTCCCTTCCTGTCTTTCAGCAGAATGTGAAATGAACATTCTAGACACTGTTTTTGGAAATAGTGCTATGTTGCTGTAAGACTCTGAGGAATAAATGAGTTAAACTGTTGATAATACAAAATAGCAATGGATACTGCAGAGACAGCAGATGGAAAGAAAATAGTGAAGTAATTATTATTGGGAAGAGATTAAACTCCAGAGCTTGCTATTAGGAAGACTCACATTAAGACTGTTTTTTAAATAATGTAGGAGCAAAAATGTTCAGTATAGTAATCAGTAAATAAAATGCTCAGACACAGAGGAACTGGAGTGGAATGAAAGATAAGTTCTCTTGCAAAATAGACTCATTCACTAGAGAGAAGTATGAATTAGTAAAATCTGACATGTGGAAGGACCTTCCTTTGAATTCATACAGATTCTAATATTATAAGGTGAAATCCCAAAGGAATCCTGTGATCATAATCAGGGTTAAGCACACTCCACATAACTTGCATGTAGTTAGGCAAAAATTAATCCAGAGTTAAGAGTCAAAAGAGGGGAAGCACAACCAAGTCATGAGAAACTGGTGCAGAGCTGACCACTAAGCAATATAAAAATGGAGAATATTTTTGATTTAAGGCAAATTAAGTGTATTTTCTTATTCAACCTTCTGCTGTTTTGATGATTTTTGATTCTACTTTGTTTAGGAGCTCAAGGGTTATTCAAACTGCAGTAATGTCTCTAAAAATTTTCATCCAGAGCGACATCAGGACAAGGCCAAATAAAAAAAAAGATCCAAAATCCAATAATGATAGCTGAGTTTGGGACTCATACTTTACTCTGTTTCAGACCTATTGAGCAGAACCTGTGTACCCAGAAGAACAATCTAATAGTTATCTCTGGTTTTAATCACATAAGGAAAAACCTGCATCTCCTGCGCTTCTGTTAGTGGCTGATCATCTTCAGTACAGGCAAGTTATCAAAAAGTGCCTTTTTTTTCTTTTTCAGTTCACAGTACTCACTGGAATCTGTTGTTGCCAAACCCACCAGAGTCCTGGGTAGACTTCCTTAGCCATAGGATGGTAGGACTGCTAGTTAGACATAGAACTCTGAGTTTGCCACTCAAAGCAATCTTTTTGTGGGCCATGGAAAAAAATGTGGGGATGGCAATTCATCTCAGATAAGCACTTTTGGATGGCAGCTAACCAGACCTGTCTCAGCTTCCAATTTTTCTTTCTTAGTAAAGCAAACAAAGAGTGATGAACACAGACATAGACACCAACACTGTAGGCAAGGCTGTTTTAAGTTAATCACACTTCTTATGTTCAATTGCTTCTCACTGATTATTCCCAGGAGTTCTCTCTAAGTTATAGGTGCTAAACATAAATGAAACCACAGTCCATGTCAGAAATGGCTTGCATCTAGACACAAATCCAGGAGGAAACAACCCGGAAGGGAGTCCCTCTCCTCTCTCCTGCCAGCCAAGCAAGCAGGTCCCAGCAGCACCCACCCCTCACGGGTTCGGGAGAAAGAATTTCTCAAACGAGAGTGAAAAAAACCCTGTTTATTCAACAAACCGAGTTCCCCCCTCCCCTCCCAGAGGTGGAGGTCGGTGGGTTCCCCACAGTTCTCTCACGTCTCCCAGGCCCAAGGCCCGAGCCCAGCCGGGCCCTGCCGGATCGAGGGGTCCCAACCACGAGTCCCAGAGATGGCGAGCTGGTCTCGAATGAAGGAAACGAGCTGAAAACCGTCCAGAAAGGAGCAGAAGCCGCAGAAGCAGATCTCCGTTCCTCTCCAGCCGACAGCCGAAAAAAAAAGGTCCAGAGCAACCCCTCCTCCT
>VZRX01012158.1:40726-117823 GCA_013398075.1 Notiomystis cincta
GCCGCCGGAGGAGCACGGAGCCGCTGCGGCTGGCGGGCGGCAGCGCCGGGTAGGCCAAGCCCCGGGCAGGGGGAGCCCCTCGCCGCAGAGCCCGACCGTCTCCGCCGGTGCTCCTGGGTCCCCTCCCCTCGCCACCGCCTTTCCTGGGGCTGGCGACAGAAGGACACTGAGGGGAGACACGCGGTCCGCAGCCTCCCGTGCGGCAGCGCAGCGGTGTCCTGCGGGAAGGTGCGCCCCGCGGCCGTGGCCGTGCTGCCGGGGACAGCGCTCCAGCGACCCTCCCCGCCGCAGAACGGCAGCTCGCCGGCCGTGCTTCCAGCAGCAAGGAGTGCCGAGCCGTGCAGGTCATCGCGGCGCTGCCTTTCCAAAGCGCCATCGCGCTGCCCTGGCCGCGCTGTGTCCGCACGGCGCGGGAAGGAGCGCGTTCAGCCTCCGGCTTTGCTCCCTGCCTGTCGGCGCGCTGCTCTCAGCGGCGGCCCGCGTTTGCGGATCCCGGCCGACCGCAGCGGCACCAGACACCCTCACACTGTCCGCGGCTCATCCCGAGCCCTCCGGGCGGAACGAGGGTTCTGCTGAGTTGAGTTCGCTCGCTCCAGGCCCCTTTTCTCGGTGGATGTGAGTAAAGGGAAAGTAAATCCCTCAGGAGAAGCTGTGTGTCTCCCCTGCGTTCGTGTGGCTGAGGGTCCAGAGGAGCCGGGCTCTGCTGGACAATGTTAATGGTGCTGGTCTGCTCTCCCCGGTGCTGTGAACGACTGGCACAGAGGGCGGCAGGTGAGCCCGAGCGGGGACGCAGAGCCCTCGCTCCACGCTTGTATTCGCTGCGCAGTTCGCTACGCAGAGCATAGTGGGCTGCGGTGAAGAGCAGCCACCCATTTGAAAAATTATTTGTCTGCTGGTGATTGGCTACTGCCATAAGCGCCGGGGGCATTTCTTCGGCTTCGCCAGCGGAATCTGTTCTTGCTGAACCGTGTGAAACACCTGCCCGATGTTGGTCGGGATAAGCATATTGAGGGTAACCACACATGAGAAATTCAGCACTGGAGGGGAGGGGGAAAACGAAGCGTTTCCTCCCCGTTGAGTACTACTGCTCTTGAGAGCTATGTGATTGCTTGCAAAGCAGTGGAATTTTCCTCTGCTGATGCTTCTCTTAAACCATCCCAATTTGCTCTTAGTCACTGATCTCTTTGCTGCATTGCTGTGTACTTCACATATGCTCATTACTGAAAACCAACAAATTAACAACTGGGCATATAAGTAAGTTATGCACTAGCATGATAAGGCTTAGCAGCTGAGGAGTGCCCAGGAGACAGTAGATTAACTGTCTGTATTGATTGGAAAAGAGACTGGGTAAGGTGGTATTGAAGATGTTTACATATTACCCTAGTGTTGTCACCTTCAGAAAGTTCATTTATGATGTTTTATGATCATTTCAGTGGCTTAGATTGCTGAAAATCTTGTGTACGTGGGTGTGCTAATGCATGCAATACAAGTATCAGGGCATCAAGGGCATTTGGGTATGTGTTTTGATGAGCTGCGTGGGAAATGAGAAATTGTTCAGCTGGAGAGATTCTGCCTCTCATTAAACTCAAATTAGTTTGCTCTAACACGCAGGTCCTGATCTGTGAAAGGGGTGTTAGGTTCCTAATTTGATGTGCAAGTGCTGAAATTTTGTCTTAGGAAAGGCACTATGCTATACCTCTTTCAGCCCCACTGGCAGCATCCAAAAAAGAATAATTGCCTAAAGTATTGCATTTTCTAGGTGTGCTCTCACTTAAATAATTTTGCTGTCATAGATTGTTCCTCAATACACTTGCCTTCTAAATGAGTCCCCTTATTATATCAAAATACATGCTCTTCTCCCTCCCAAACAAACTGGGTCTTGCCTTGTCGTGGCAAACATCCTAGGAAACATGTTCAGTGAGTTCAGTTCCTATCTGACATGGTTAGCCTCCATGCTGGTAAAGCTCTGCCGAGACCTGGCTTCACTTAAGCATTTCACAGACTTTCTATAGAGCAAAAAGAATGATACAGCAAGTGCCATAGTAACTTTCTGTTATACTTCAGGCTTAAGTCTCCTCTTCCTTCCTTGTTGCTTAAAAGACAATGGTTAAGCTGATAGATGGGTTTCTGTTTTGCTGATAACTTGCTATCTAAGAAATGCACTTCAAAAAAACCCAAATATATGTGTTTAAAGTGCATATGTTTGACCAGTCTGCCTTAAACAAAATCATAAGGCAGTATGTCAAAGAAAGAGTTTGTAGTCCTAAAAAGCACAAGTCTCTCTTTAGTGCTAAATACAATTGAATTCTAGTGTTGAAACTGTAACAGGGGTGCTGCTCTAGCACCCCTAGCAAATCACTAGCAATCTAGCATCACTAGCAAATGTCAGCTGCCCCAGCAACAGTAGTTCTAATATTGCAAATGCAGGTTGTTGCAGAGCAGCTAAAAAACCCCCAGCGCAACCCAAGCAAACGCTAATTCACAGCAGAGAAACGAAGGAACCGAAACTTTGCTGACACATTTGTTTCACCTTGTGATAATGATCGTGATGCTTGCTTTTCTTAGTGTTGGTCTGAGCTGGAGGATAAAGCGCTCTGAGACGCGTTTTTCCTGAAGCGGTTCAGTGGCAACTTTGTTTTGCAGGCTTCTCGGTTCTCTGCTGAGAAGCATCACCACGTGGTAGGAGCAGCAGGACATGGACCATGCCTCTGGACAGCTCAGGGTGGGCTTCAAGTGATGGTGGCCCCCAGTACTCTGCTCCTTAGGAAGGGGCCATCTGGATATGTAGATGTTTCCCAGCAGATCCTGTGGTATCACTGTCACTAGGCAATTACCTTGTCCCTTTTCATAAGTGGTAATTCAGGCAACTGGCCACCCATGAATCAGCACAGCTGTCAGTCCTCTCAGGCACCTTCTTTCCTGTGGGGTTGTTCTGGAACATCTGAGGGCCACACTTGCTACTGATGCACATAAAAGTAAAAGCAAACTGGACTTGAGTACAGGGAAAGTAAAACAATATATGAAGAGGAATATAATACCTCTGTTACCTTTTGTGGACCACAAATGAGAGAGAAGCTCTAAATCTTCAGGACAAAAATATTATATCTGTTCTGGAATACTCTGTATCAGGCTAAGTTTCTGTATTCACAGAGTAGATACAGAAAAGGCCTATTTTTAGCTCATCTGGCTGCAGTGCTCTCTGTTAGAATTCTAGTATCTATCTACACATGCTAGAGATGACCTAACTCATCTCCACTGCCAGCAAAATAATGTCAGTCTTGGTTTTTAATAAGCCACTTTGACATAAGCCTCCTAATACTAGATTTAGGATCATAACTGAGCACCCAGTTTTGAGAACATTATCCTTTCCCTAGCAACCTGATTATTCTTCCTGAACATTATTTTAAATCACTTTGTTACAGGATTTTAAAGTGAGTCTTGCTCCATTTTTTGGCTGCTCAGTATGTTTTAATTGTAATACAAATCTTTTCTGTAAGCTTGCTTTATGGTCTGTGGCTGGGTGGAAAAATTATAAATTCTTCTTGGGAAAGAAATTTAGAGGATATATAGCTTTTATTAACCTACATATATTTCAGATCTGCTCTTCAGGCAGGGGTAGTTGGATAGCTTATAAATTGCTGGTGTTTCTAGACTATCTTTGGAGTAAAATTCATCTATAGTCCTCAGGGCAGTGATTTTGGATTTCTTTCTTTGTGTGGGTTAGGGTTTTGTTGTTGTTTCTGTGGGTTTGGGGATTTTGTCAATTTGTTTTTACTAGAACAGTATATTTAATTAAAATAAATTAGTTCATTTTTATGTTTGTTAACTTCATCTTCACGAGAAGATCTGTCAAAACAGCACGAGAATACCCTCTGATCATGGCAGAAGCCAAAGAAGAGAGAAATGGCAGCTTGGTCTCTTTTGTGTGAGGAAGCCTTTGGTGACACACCTGGCTGTTCAAGTTGGTACTGCTCTGCAGCACGGTGTAAGTGTGGCTGAAGGGGGAAGGTGCTCCTCTGCATGCCCTGCAATTCTCACCTGAGTTAGAAAGGCATCACAAACAGATGCCACATCTGTAATACTGCAGAGCTCACATGCCTGCTGCCCTCTGCTCCTGTGTGAGTGCTCTGGTTGTGCTGAGCTGGGGCAGGTAACCTCGTGTCTGGGGCATGAGGTAGTTGTCAGAGTGAGGTGGTTCCATGACAGGTTAATGTTGCACTTGGCTGGGACCTGTAGGAGCCTGAGGTTTTCCTTTGTCCGCTTCAGAAAATTTCTTTTGGAACCACTTCCAAATTTCCTTTGCTATTTGCAATAGAAATGTGTCTCTAAAAAGGTCTGCCAGTGATTCTCCCTGAAAGAACACAAGGGCTGAGCTGCTCTGTAGATGCAGAGCATCTGCAACTCTTCTAGTAACTTCTGCTCTTTGTGCAGATGAGAAAACAGAAAAGGAGATGGTGAGGGAGTATTTAAAAGCTGTCAAGTCCGACAGGATGCCAAAAATTACTTCTCAGGTGCCGATGGCATCCCCATCTTAGTGCTTCTTTACTTAGTCTTTGTGAGTCTATGTTTTTGGGAAGAGGTTGATGGGAGAGATCAGGCCAGGGTTCTTATCTGTTTCCTTTTTATTTGGTAAAGTAAGCCTTTGTTTTAAAGATGGTCATAGAAAGGTGACAGGGAAAGTTTCCTTGGCTGCGTTGACAAAATCTGTGTGGCAACTGGTGTGTAATCTTATCTTTGGATTTCACAATACTGCACTGTAAATTTTCTGTAATGAACTGCAATTGATCACTCAAACAGAATGAACAACTCAGATACTGTCCTTTTAGATATTTAATTTAAAAATGTTGTGCTGATCATAAGTGGTTGTAGTGTGTATACCTTTGCAGTGTATCTTTAATAAACCTTTCTCACTTCCTTCAGATTAGAACAACACCTGAACACTGAAATTGCCTTCACCCAAAGCAATTCCCACACAGCAGGAAGTGGTTCTGGGTCACCTGTACAGGCAGTCCTGGGCACCATTTAGGTCTATCTGTGCAGCCTGTGGAACACCTTTATTAAGTACTGTGTGTCCTGGGCTCTCTAACAGAGTGACTGGAGTGAACTCTAGGCCTCTGCTCTGTGTGCTCCCAGCACAGCTGGAAGCAGATGTCAGCCTTGCCTCTGACTTACCCAAACTCCCCTTTCTCAAGGGATTGGCCTTGACTCCAAGGCAGGATAGTTTCCTGCAGCACACACAGATAGCTCTGGAAGCACTGATGGGAAGGCTTAATTCCTTGTGACAGAAAATTGTCATGGTTGATCCAGCTATGGTCCTCTTGTACCCTCAGTCCCCCAAACCTCCCTTTGTGGGTGCATAGCAGCCCTTTTCCCCACTCCTTCCTTCTGAAAGTTGGCCTCCCCTACCAATCAGCTCTGCAGAGTAGTTCAAAGCATCTTACAGAGTGGGGTGAAACCTTTTCCTTGCTACTGGTAGGGAGCTGTTTCCACCCCCACCTGCTGCTATATGAACAACCATTCTCTCCATTAGGAAGAGGCCCCAGCTTCACCCTTGACTGATTTAGAAACCAGATATCTGAAGCAGGAACCTCAGATCCACCATTATTAAATATAAAAAAAAAAGTAAGAGGACATAATTTGCAGTCCAGAACTATGTATCTTGGCCTGTAAGGGGCCAGAAGTAAAAATATTTTGCAGTTCCTATCCAGGCCTTGAACAGGTGTTGTGTACCATGGATGCTCTCTCCTTGCTGGGTGTTGTGAGTCCAGCACTGGGCTGCTGAACTGTCCCTGTGTGTTCAAGAGACAGCCTCAGCATTTAACTCAGATCTGTTGTTTCCATGCTGACAGCCAGAAATACCAGCTTGTAGACTTACTTTTTTTCTTCCCCCCAACACAGAGTACTTATTTATGACTCAGATTAAAGCTTTATCCCCATTAAATACTGAATATAGCCTTTCTCGCCCTGCTGTAGACTAAGTGGTGTCTACATTGAAAGAATGTGATACAAGCAATTTTTTAGAAGAGTATTTATGTTGAAGGGTTTTTTACTAGTGTTGTAAAGAATACAGTTCAGATCTTTTCTGTCTACCAGAGATAGGTAATTGAGCTAAAATGCACTGCTTTTTTTCTCCTCTATTAAAAAGCACTTCAGCCTGCAATTAACTGAGTGTGAAGGGAGGAAAGCAAAATTGTAGGAAACTGTTGGTTTGGGTTTGGGTTTTTTTTTTCCGTGTCCTGAAATCAGACAAATCACTTTACTTTAGAAGTACCTGGAGGGCCTTGAGAGCTATGATGGAAGAAACTGTTGGTTTGGGTTTGGGTTTTTTTTTTCCGTGTCCTGAAATCAGACAAATCACTTTACTTTAGAAGTACCTGGAGGGCCTTGAGAGCTATGATGGAAGAAACTGTTGGTTTGGTTTTATTTTTTCTTTTATTGTGGAGAAAGAGTTGAAGGCTCCCTCTAAATTAAAGCTGAGGAGATGAACTGTGCTCTTAGCCAGAGGAGATGTGTGGTTTCTTGTGCTTTCTTCGTGGCTTTGGTATTCCATGTTCCCTTTCAAAGGCTGGGTGTAAGCTCTTCATTTCTCTTGATAGAGGTATGTGTGAGTGATCCAGGGAGGAAGATCACACCCCTGTCCTGGCAGAGCTCTTGTGGATGCCAGGAGTGCCGTGGGCTTGGCTGCCCTGCTGGCCCTGCTGGCTCAGCCATGGGGTACATCTGCTGCCACAGGAGGGTCCTGGCCCCAGTGCCTCACTGGTGGGACTTGCAGGTCTGCTGTAGTCAGGGCTGCTTCTCCACAGCTGCCACTTTCTCTGCTTGTAGCTTTTTTCAAAATGCCTCTTCTTTGTCGAAATAGCTCTGTAGTAGATGGCTTTAGAGGCAGCGGAAGCCACCAAAATACCTGTTCCATATTTTAAGTGTATTACTGATTCCTCCTCTGTTACATTGTAAGCTCCTTGGAGGGGGGAGTTTGAACAGCAAAGCTGTGGGTCTTGGTGTGCTGGCTTTATGGAAATGTTTAAATTAAGTGGTCTGCTTATTCAGAATGCCATGCCTTTCCATAGCTGTCTTCACTTCTCACATAGACTTAAAATAATGTTAGGATTGAGGAGAATTTTTTTAAGGTAGTTTGACATGTTCAACTGCTCCTTTATTATGAAATTGAGGGGACTATTCTTCACAAATAAAAGGGATGGAAACAAAGGAACATGGTACAAATGTATTCTAAAATGCAATTAACTTGTTTGTGCATGACAGTCTTTAACATGCTGGCTGTTTATGGAAGTGTGGTGTGTGCATCTGCACCTCTTGCCATCAGTGCTGGCTGAAGAGAAAGCTGCTTGTGTGGCTTGGTGTCACCTGTGTGTGACACAGAGTCTTCCCCTGTCAGCTCTGCAGCAGGGCACGCCGTGTCCGCGAGCAGTGCCAACACTCTGGGAATGCAATTATTGCTTCTGAGGCTCCGAGGTTGTTCCATTAATTCAAGAACTGGATTAAATATGAAAACTGCTGTTAACCTTTGCCATTGCTGTGAATGTGAGATGCTAACAGAGAGATGTTATAACTGATGAGAGTTTAAAAATAGCGAGTGTGCCACGTGGGTATGACTAGCTTTTGGTTTTTACTCAGAATCCATTAGAATGAATGCTATCTGCTTCTACACCAATTCTAAGAAATTATTTCCCCCACACATACACTTCTTAGCACTTTATATCAAGTCCCTCAGTAGTAAAAGGGGCCCTGCATTTTAAGTGCCATAATATGCCTCTCTGCTGTTGCTTTATTGGTGCACAATCCTTCCTATTTCTCATTCCTTTTTGTCAGTCTTCATTGTACTTACTGATTGTGTAATAGCCTTTCTCCTGAAAAGATTTTCCTTATCCACGAGAAAACTTGACTGTTCTTCTTGAAGTACCTTCTTAGTGAGTGAATTGTTAATGTTTAGCCACAGAACCCACTCTCTGCTGCAGTTAGAGAACTTGCTTTACAGTTTTTGCTGCACAAACAACTCACACTTGTCCCTTCCAAAACTCTGCTGAGTATGGAGACCATATATTTACATTCTTTGTATACCCAGCACTGTTACATGCAGTCTCAGGATGTGGCCAATTTAGTTAGTGAATTACAAACTCTACTTTCATTTACTGCAGAATATTTAATAAAAATTACCTTTGGAGAAATAGAAACTTCATATGGGCATCTTTGAAAGGGATCTGGATTGGCTTTTCCATGTAATGGCAATTCTGCCTTGCTGATACTGTATTTGCTTGTCTGTGTAGGAGCAATGAAGCTGATAGCTTAAAGTGGTTGAGAGAGAATAAAATTCATGTTGTATTTGTGTTTGCTACCAGGGGCTATATTTAAACTAGTTATTTATGGCTTGAAATACCAATTTAATTGGCTTTTAGCTTTGCTGTGTAATTGATGCTTTCGAAGCAGCCTTAAGAAGTTGGGCTCCCCAGAAGAGTTCAAAGTGACAAACACAGAGGGCTCCCTGGCTAGCTGGGAGGAAAGGGGAGGAAAGGATAGTCACAGGAGACACAAAGCAGTGCTTGGAGCTGGCATCATTGGCTACACTGCAGTTTTGCACTGTCTGGAAAACACAAGAATAGCATGGAAGAAGAAAACTGGTGTGAAGGCTTATTTCTGTTGGAGAAGTGCCACCCAATTGTTTCTCTTGGGTTATCTTTGACATTTTAGTTGATTATTATGTAATGTTATATATTAAGAGAAGAGGAGGCTGACTGTAAGTGACCTTCCACAGACATGCCTGGCAGGGTTGGCTGTAGCATCATCTCCTGGCTCACAAAATTCAGGCGGGCTCTTCTGCTTGTTCGGTTTGTCTTGAAGATTTGTACTTTGAGAGTGATCTTTATACTTCTGCACAGCATAAGTGGTGTGGCTTTGTCATACCTCTCTGCAATACTGGTGTCTTACAGGGAACATATTCCCACCAGACTTGGGTTACAGTGAATCACTCCTGGAAGAAGAGGAGTATTTTGGAGATGTGTTGGAGTGTGTGAAATAATGCTGGAATAGACTTTTATATTGGGCAACTGAGTGTCAGGACACTGTTTCAGGCTAACTTTTATTGCTTTTGATCTCTGCACAGCAATATGTCTGACTTGGCAAAAAAATTGTTTATGAAGTTGATTTTTATACCTAGAGACTTTTAACCTTCTTTCAACCATGTTCACTTGTGTTAAAGCAATGTGTGTGCACACACACAAAATCTCTCTCTGATTATCTTTTACAGAGATACATAGATATAAAATTAATCTTTTCCTCAGCACTACATGACTGAAGAGTTAGTGAGTGATTTCCTAATGATGATCTGCTTTTTAAGCTGCAGTAACAAAATATAATTGCAGCATGCTCTGATTATACATGTGCCTGCATGAAACAGAGAAATGTCAACATAGATATCTTGATGATACTTAGTACTTGATTATGCCCCCCATTTCCTCAGGGAGCCATAAAAAGGGTTTATTGCTTTTGCTGGCAAATGCTTGAGTCTACTTATTTCAACATTTTCATTTTCTGATCCTAATGGTTTTGGGGTCTCTTCCAAAGTATAAAAGATGGGACAGTGATATTTTTTTTGTTCTCTGTACTTCAAACACAAATATCTAATCTCATTGCATCAGGGGCTTGTGATGTTAGATAGTGTTTTGTCAACTCTAATTACGGATAGGGGAAACTTGGCATTATTTTTGTTCATATATATGATATAGCCTCTCTTCTAAAGACTGAAAGTTTGGGGCAGGAGGTGTAAGCATGATCTACTTTGCATTTATGATCACTTTATTCTTAGCCTGTGAAAGCTAAAGTCCCCCCATCAGGGTCTCAATCTTCTAGGTACCACTTAAAGTTATGTTCTTAAAACAAAAGCCAGACAAAGAAACCCAAAATTTGCCTCTGAAGCATTTGGTTTGCTAAGCTCACTAGCCAAAGTCAGAGGTTGTCTTTACTTCTCTGTTACCAGGCTACAAGTTGTTTTTCTGCATTAGGTGCTACCTCTACCACAGCTCTGAGAGAAAGTTGAGACTCCCACAATTTTTGGAGCATGATGTCTATACAAATGTTGTTAGCCTCCTTTTGCTCTTCTTCCTTCATTTGCATGATGATGACACATAAGTCTTGCTCTCCAGTGGTTCCTCTGGCTATTTCTATTTTCGTGTATTTTAGCTCTCCTAGAAATTGTATTATGCTGACTGACTGCCTGCTTTTTTGTGAGAATCTCCTAATACTCTTTCCTTGTTACTTCACTTCTCCCCACGGTGCATCCAATAGCTTATTTTAAAGCTGACAGCCTGGATTCCTCTCCATACATCAGACCTACTTTTTTTCCAGTCTAAACTAAAAACCTTTGCTCACTTCCCTGCCTCATGGGCATATGAGGCTTGGCTCAAGATCAGAACAGCTGAAATAGCTTGTTGTTTTTATCTTCCTCCTGCTACCAGAGTCTTCATCACTGAGTCTGGTTCCCCTGACCACTGATGGAACCATCTGTGCCTTGTCTTCACCTGTAGGCTGTGTAAATTACTTCTAGGTAACATATGAGTAAGGTGTGAGTTCCTCTGTCTCTCTACACAACTACAGTCCAGGCTTTCATTTCAACATTGGCCCCTTTGATTTTCTGGTTCTCAAGGCACGAGAGAGTTTTGTTCAGATTAAACTTTTGCTGTTTGTGTAATGAGAAACTTTTTTCCTTGACTCTCTCTTGCTTTGTTGCTGTGTTCTCAGCTGTCCTCAGTAAAGTGAAAGATAAAGATTCCACTATCTCTAAGGCCATTTAATCATAACAAGAATCAAACTAACATTTTTTAACTTGCTAATAGACTGTGTCAAGACCAAGACCTATATTTTAGTCCTTATACTTTAAAAAAGGGCTTAAAGTTTGACTCATGAGCAATGTATGGATTTCACAGCTCTGAGAAGAAAACTTGGACCACTGAGACTATTTAATACCAGGGTTATGTTATAGAATTTTCCTTGATCAGTCAGCAAGGAAATTTGAGTTAATTTCTCACATTTATAATAAGTAACAAATTTATAACAAGTTTGTAAAAAACCCAGTCTTTCAGTAAGCTAAATCTTCTGAGATCTTCAGAACTCTTAATTGCAGAAAAAGGCAATGCATAAGAACAATAATTGGAGCTTTTGTAATTATGCCAAAGTGCCAGAATCCAAATGATGCAATATGTACATTTTTGATCCTTGAACAGATCACATCTTGACCCATGTGTGTGCACCCACACACAACATGCACACCTCAGAGCTGCATTGCTCACTTTCCAGAATAGCCTGTTCTTGTGTAATACTCTGTCTGAGCACAGAGACAGACTTCTGATGCTTCACTTGATTGGAAACTATTTCTTTACATTTGATTTAGTATAGGAAATATACCATTTTACATGTGGATATGGTATTTTTTAATAACACCAGAAAAGTTGTCAACTAAACCTTATGTTCTTCTTTCCATTGTTCTGATACATAAACTGAGTGTATGTTGTGTGGAGAGTATAAAAAGTCTATGAATCATATACTGAGATAAATATACAACTGGTGGAAAGCTGATACACCTTAAGTTAATAGTTAGGTACACTCCTAAATTTAACCACTCTTACCGTAGTTGGTTTGCCTGTTACGTTGTATTTGTTGTACTGGTTGAGAGACCTGAAATAGCAGTTTGTTGACAAACACAGATTTATGGGAAGTTCCTGCTCAAACAGAGGCTTTCTGTGGTTTGGGGGCAGTGGACTGGTGCAACCCGGAGGGTGTTCTATAGCTGTTAAAAAGGTTTGGGAAGACATTATTTGTTTCTGTTAGCAGCTATTTGCCAGAGGTCCATCCCATAATGCTGGGCTTCAAAGTTAAGGAAGATTAATTTGAAAAAAATATCCTGTTTTTAAATGTATGTACTGTCTGGAATAAAGCTCTTTTTCACACTGTAACTTGAACTGACCAGGTTCCTTGGACTAGGAGTTACTACTGGGGTGTCACATTTGCAGGATGTGTTCTGTTAGACAAGTGGTTGTATCAACCAGGAAAATTTATCTATGACTTAGGGTTTGATGGGCTTGAGGATCAAATAGCCTTGTTGTAAGCTCCAGTGAGCAGGAGGTCAGCCACTACTGAAGAAGCCACCTAACCTGGCCAGAAGAAGTTGCAGAACAGATTCCTGCAGCAAGAGAGAGAAAAGCTTGGCTGAATTGTGTCTGCAGAGAGAGATGAAGGCAGAGGACTCAGTCAGGCTTATTGAAATGGACTGAGATGCTGACTATGGGAAGACAGAAATATTTGGGGAGGATATGAATTTCTTTTAGGGGTGGCAAATCAAGGGCTGAAAAACTAGGAGTTTTCTGCAAAGAAGAAAAATATTCTGATTTAGTAGTCTAGTTTTCCTTGCTATATTCCTGGGCTAGTTTGACCTTTCTGTTTAGTCTGTGGATCACAGTCCAGTAACCACAAATCTTTGAGGTAATAAATAGGATATCCTGAAAAAGAACATTTTCTCTTAGGAGCTTAACTAAGAAGGGGGTTCCTGACTAGGTATATAGTGACAAATGTTTTCAGAAGTCAATGCCAGTTGCACCATCTCTGAACCACCACAAGTGAATTGCTCAGCCCTTAAAAATGTTTTTAGTCACCAATTAGCACAGTATGCTGCTGGTTTTTTGCTTTATATTCCTCCTTTCTTGGTAGACCTACAGGAGTAGTATGATAGCAGGGAGTAGAGGAATAGTTTGGTCTAGTGCTGCTCATCAGCCTGAAGTTAGAACACAGTTTTTATCACTGCCTTTTTATATGGGATGGAAAAAAAATGCATGTGCGTATTTACAGCTCCATGAAATACCAAGTATCCAAGTGTTGTAAGACTTTTTAGTTTTAATTTTAGCCTCTTAAAGATGGAAAATAACACTAGGTCTGAAGTGCAACAAGAAAGGTTTGCTCAAGATTGCTTAGGAAACTCAGTGGTGAATCAGATCATGAGCTGTGATTCTGTCCTTACTCTGATTTCCACCAGCATTGTCTTCACAGTTCCAGAAAAAGCAGAACCTCTGCTCTGAAGCAGCTGATGCTGTGCACACTCTTTGCTCTTGTAATGCTCACTCGGGGCCTCAGCTAAACACCATCTGACTTTGCCTATCTGCCCGTGCCTGCCTCCAAACTTCCTTCCCTGACCCCAGCCGTGCCAAGCAGGCAGGCTGCCACATCTCTTAGGGCACAAGTGTGAATTACACTGTGTGGGGGTGCTGAAATGCCCTTCCCCGTGCCTGAGCCTTAACCTGGAACAGAGGAGAAGAGTGATTTCTTGTGGCCTTTTGTCCTGGTCAACAGTTATAGAAAGAGCTGACTAATTTTTTTCCAAGGGTGCCTGAATATTGGTAAAACAATTAATGGTGGTGTTTCTGTGTGCCTTGTGAGATTTTTGGTGTTTGCCACAAGTATCTTAATATTGGACATTGTGTGCATTACTCATGTTGCAAGATCGTCTCTGTTCTTCATTTCCATTTGATTTGGTGCAAGTTCTTAGTTACTGTTGTGGCAGAAGAATCGTGGCACACCTTGTTAACTTTCAGTTGAATTTCATGGTAAATTTTCCACTTAGACTGCTGGAAAATATGATCTTTTACTCAGAGAGTAATCAAAACTGAATCCAGTCCTCAAAGCAAATATTTTAGTAGTGACCAGTCATTATGCAGGATAATGAATATGTGAATTTTGTATATGTAGTGATATTGTCTGCCAATTTTTTAAAAAATTGTATTTGTGGTCTACAACTTGGCAGCCTGACATGCTGAGTGTTTTCCCAGTGATCTGGCAGTTCTGTCTGTCACCATTTAGCATGAGCAATTAGGCACACCTTTTGTCAGTGCTTTGCTATTATAACAAATATGACACTTTCTCCTGCACCCATCTGGATCTCACAGTGGTAGCAAAGATAATGCTGTGCACATCCCCAGAGTTCTGTTGTTCCTTTTGAAATATTGCAGCTATTTATTCCAGAAGAATATGGTAGGCTGAAGAGTCTATTTTCTTCCTCAGGATAATTAGCTCCAATCCCAAAACTGGTTCTCTCTACCTGAGTCTAATAGCTGGGTAACACTTCACTGTAAGGAGCAGTTATCCAATTTGATCTCCCATTTATTGTTGCTTAACCAGCTCATATTTCATAACAATTCCTCTTACTTAAATTGATACAGCTTGTTAAAAGCTTAACAAAAAACTCAGTGTTTTTACTGAGTTACATTTCCAGTTGTATAATTTATTTTTAGAATTTGGGAGAAATGGTTGTTATTTGTGTTGGGCTCTAGCAAAAGCACTGTGAAGCTGGTTCACCTGCCACTGAGGAAAGGCTCACTGAAGCAATAATCCTCTTGAGCTCCTTGGCATGAACAGGCATTGCAGCAATAATTTTTCTTCTCTCAAGAACTATTTTAATTGCTGCAGCTTCAGAACACATCATTGTCAGGACCTGACATGAACATACTTTAGTACAGAAGCAGCAGAAAGCCCCACAATACCTGCAACAACATTTCTGCATATCTATAACCTCTCTTTATTTTTGTCATTCCTTCTTTCTGTGAGTTACTGATCCCTAGATAAAAAGGAGTGGGGAGAGGTAGCATTTCTGTGTATTTGGGAGGGAAGGTACTGTGAAACAACTTTATTCATACAGAAGCACATCTGGTTTTTGAAATACAATATTTAAATGATGCAGTGCTTCATAAACAATTTTGACTCAATTTCCACCACTTTCCTGTTTTGCTTGTAATGTGTATGTTTTCTAGCTGACCATTGTACAGATCAGCAAATCTTCAGTGAATGCTCTGAAAGCTTGGATTTTCTTTGGATGGATTTTCATTATGGCCCTATTGCCATTCTTTACAATCTGAAGAAAGCCTGCATTCATAAGGATTACTGCATCTGCAAAGGATGAAGAATAAGTAGGAATGATGAACTCCAGCGGTCATGAATGGGCAGATTGTCCTGGGCATTTATTCACTTGTCAGTATATTGTGGAGTATTTGGGCTGAAAAAAAATGTTAGCATTGGGTAACATACTCTTTTTATTAAAAGCACAGTAGAGTACTCAGAGAGGGTGTATAGTCCAAGACACACCAGCGCAGCACATGCTGTCTCTCTTCCTAAGTGTGATTGATTTGTTTATTTCTCACTGAAAGCTTGTAATTTTAGATTTTAATTCTGCTTTCCATTGCTAGCTGTGCTTACCTTATCAGACAAGGCTTATCAAAAAGATGCCTGCAATTCTGAGTGGGATGCTGCACTGTGTTATGCCAGGAGTACTGAACAAGGAACACTTTGCTGTGCTGGCTGAAGACCAGAGTTGATTCTGGAGTCTGAAATGTTCCCTGTGTTTCTCAAATATAAATAGTACTGTGACCAAGAGTTATGTGCCTTCTGATTCCAATTTGCCCTGGATGTGGTAGATGTAGGTAAATGCAGATTTTTTTTTTTTCCCCATGATGTTCTGATAAAGCACTTTAGCAGTTTTATCCTCAGTGTTAACACCTCTTCTGCATAAGCTGTTAATCAGGAGTAAATGGCCACTGGGCAGTTGCTGTACTTTCAGGTGGCATGCAGCACTTCCCAGTGCTCCATTACTGGAGCAATTTAGGAATATCTCACGTTAACAATCTAGTTCAACTGCAACCAACACTTCAAATACATAAAACATAGGAAGCTAGTACAATATAATCTAAAACAGAGAATTAAAGTGAAATTGTTTGGTGTTTTGCAGGGTGCGTGTTAGGAGTGTGTCTGGTACAGACATGTCTTGACTGCCTGGGGCTTCTGATTCCATTGGCAGTAGCTGGTCTAGCAACTGCACAACCCAAATATAATACCTGTTAATGCTGTAGTAAAAATACAGCATTTCAGTGAGTGTCATTTATTGCACACAGTATTAATATTCTGGCCTGAAGAAGGTTTTCTTGCCTTTGAGATTTCACTATGGTGACTGTTTCTGGTTGAGTCAACAAGCAAATATGGGGAGACTCTGATACAGCTACTGAAATTGTGGATGTTAGTGGTGCTTTTTGAAAACAATTTTCTCTGAACAGTATTTTGCTACTGGTGGTTTGTTATTGACAACTCTTGCATGAAGGCCTTTGAACAGCAAACCAAGAGCTTGAAAATAGCAGCTGTTTCAGAGAGAGGAAGGGAAGCAAGCAATGGGAAAAACATTTTTCCCTTGATGAAGACACAGTGCTACATAAGCCACTTAGGTGTATATTTTGAATACTGTTTTTCTTCAGATTTTCAGTGAAGTTATTTTGTATGCACTTGCCATCTTTAGGATCTTTGCTAGTACTAGACTTGAGCACACAGTGTTGTGCTTTTAAGCAGTTCCCTGCTCTTGCATGTGTGTTCCCTGGTCTGACAGAAATTGGTGTGACTGCATTTCCTGACATCAGGACATCTGTGATTATTGCTCATAGATGTTGTTAATTGAATATTTGCACTTCTGTAGACATCAGTTGCCCAGCTGTTATCTGTCAGGCTGGATTTGTATTACTACAGCCATGTCACAAATAAAATTTTTTTCATGTTCCTACTTGATGATTTTGACAGGTCACACTGAAGGAGCTGGACTGTATGGTTTGTATGAACCAGGTTCCATGCTACTTCTGGCACAGAAAATGGAATAACAATGTCCAGTGTTACTGTATCCCATGTTCATGTGGACTCCTAGGATATTTCACCACCAGGTCTCTGGATACTGCAAAAATAATGACTGTCATACTCATGCCTGGAAAGTGTACCAGATTAACCTGTGCACTGCTTCTGTCCATTCCAAGAAAATGCATCATTATCTTTCTGCCATTGTGCTTCAGCTGCACCAGTCCAGCCTGTGCTTTATCTTGGACTCAAGGATATTGTGTTTCCAGCAGCAGTGAGGATCAGTTCCTAGATACTGTTGGGGATAATGTATCCGAAAATAGCAAATTGCCTCCAACAGTTGATTTGAAAGGTCTACTTGACTCATGGTGGTGTCTGTTAACTTCTAGCAGAGAGCCTGAATGTGGTGCATCAAGCTGTTACCATGTAACATGTTTCTGTAAAGTTTTCTTCCTTCCTTCCATTCTTTGGGAATGTGATGGCTACTCCCAGGATTCATACCTGGGTTTGTTAAACCCTGCGATGTGTTTGCAGGGCACTGCTATGACTTCATCTTGCAGGCGAAGAGTTGTGGCAAGGAACAAGAGCTAAAACATTCACTGCAGCTCTCAGTTGTTCCCTTCTGATGCCTGCAACTGGGATTTTCTTTTCTTATGCTCCCACATACACTCTCATGTATCAGTGAAACTTGCAAAGCCCACTACTCTTCTCAACCAAACTCCTGAATACTTCTTTGTTCAAGCATGCCAAGTCATTCCCCCAGGTGAGAAGGGGCTTGTGGTTGTTGGCATCCCCTGGAAGTTCAAACCTTAACTGTGCAGACAGCATGGCTTGGCTTTAAGGCTTTGTCACTCTTGGAGGAGACCCACCTTGCTGATGTCCTTAACAAATTTCAGCAAACTGGACATGATCCTAGTGCACAGCAACCTTCTGTGAGGTGTAGCAAGGCTAACCTTAGAGCACACCCAGGGCATGTGTTGGAATGAGGCTGGGTTTTGTGTTCGAGCTGTGTTCTCATGTTCTGCCTGCTGATTTCTGGGAGCAGAGAGCAATCTTCTAAAGCAAAGTGGAATGAAGTTTGTTGTGATGCTTGTGCAGAGTGGAACACTGTAGTTTGCTTTAGAAAATTGTGTTCTGCACAGAAACATGCTATTGGAGCTAAGATAAAGCAATGATAGCAGTGCTGGAGGGAAAAGAAAAGCCAGGGGATGCAGCTCCATGCAGTTTTGGTTACAGCTTCATTCCACTTTGCTTCTTGGGGAGTGTTTTTGTCTTTCTTGACTTCACTGCCAGTCACTTTGCCATCACCCAGCCTTTTCCCTCCCTCTCGGGGCTCCGTCACAGTGACCTCCCTGCCCCAGCATCCATGGGTTTTCTGGTGTCCCCTGAGTCAGTGATGTGCTTTTTTGATCAAGGTAAATGTGGAAGCCTAGCTAAATATACAGAACTGTTTCTAATATTTCATAACTAACAGCAGAATTGTGATGGAAGCCTCTGGCTTCATCAATTTATTTGGATTTTTCTTCCTAGTGTAGTAAGTGGTTCTTTTAACAGCTAAAATAGCTGTTCTCAATATTGTCACTTATTTTGTTTTTTTTTTTTAAGAAGTCTTGACTTTCTTTTTTTAGTCTCCCTTAAAAATCTTTTATGAAGGTGTCTAGTTAATCTTTTACAGTAAATTTATTTTAAAGCACAGGCATCAGTGAGGATAGGGCTTAAGTCTAGCAAGACAGAATAATACAAATTTTATTTGACAGAACTTGCCTTGCTTTTGTGAGACATTTCCTCAGAAACTGGAACTGTGAAATGTTGTTCTGACAGAAATATTTTCTACTCCTTGTCTGAAAAAAAATCAAGTTACTTTTTATGCAATCATGCCTTTTGCAAAATCGACAGCAATATTAGATGAGGATACCACAGTGACTGCTCAGCCTGTCAGTATTGGATTGCAAAGTCTTGAGTCTTGTTGACATCTCTGCAATTTGTCTGGCCTTAATATTTAATAAGCCTTATGCTCTGCAACCTCAGAGTGAGAGCAATTCTTTTAAAAACCACCTTTTACTTTTGCCAGAGTTCTCACCAGACTCTTTAAAGATAGGGGTGTGCTTGCAACACCATGTCTGATGGGTAGAGCAATAATTGGTTTTATGGCTCCATGCTCCTGTTGTATTAAACGTCTAAGGAGTTTGCAGAACAAATACTTTGCACAGCACATCAGGACCTTGGGTTTGCTCCTGATCATTGGGGTCTATGACAAGTCTCAAGTTCTCTTTTTAGGAGGATGAGGAGTGCCCAGGTGGCACTGCAGCCTGTGTGTTCTGGTTGTCCACTTGTTGCTGAGTGGGACCCAGACTGTTCCAGAGGGAATGAGAGGGGCAACCTGTACCTGTCAGTGAAATGGCAACAGGGAAAGCAGCAGATAAAGGTCTGATGATGTGCTAGGAAAAAGCACCTGAGCCTGCTCCATAATGACAAATTTTTGTGTTTGTCTCCAGTAAAAAGCCATGGAGAATCTTAGAGAAATATAGTCTGAATAAACTTGTTTTGGCAGCATCTGTGAACATAAGGGCTCTTTCACTCCAAACTTCTGATTTGAACTCTGTTTTTGTCTTTGGATACACAGGAATCAATTTTTAGGGCTGCTAATTATCAGCAGGTTCCTACCAACTGGACTTACTTGACATAGTGGAAAGCGTTCATCCTTTGCTTTTTGTACTCCAAATTTGGTAGCTTGAGTTGGAGGCTGTTGTTGAAACTGCTGCTGCTTCTGTTTTTTTGGGCAGTCTAAGTAAAGAATCTGACTTCCTTCACTCTGCAAACCCTTAGCCAGTAGAAAGTAATGCCCAAATTTCAAGTATTTGTCATTACATTGGCATATTTCACCAAGGAAATCTATACTATAGGTGATAACATTTTGAAGTACTTTTGTGTAAGAAGCTGTGTAGCTGAAATCAAAAAGCTCTATTATGTGATTTGGGAGTTTTCTAAATCTCTTCCAAAACACTTCAATCTTTAAACTCACAGAAGTGGCTTTTTTTTAGGTCTCAAAAGTGGTTTTAGCAAGTAACATTCAGCTGACATCAAAAGGGAAAAAAAAGTAATTTTTTCCCTTTTTTTTTTTTTCTTCCCTGGAGGCTTCAGTAAACTTTTGGTCATTTCTTTTACTCTGTTGCTATGACAGTTGCAAGTGCTTTGTCCTAATAGGTCTTTAAATTTTTAATCTGAGCTTGAACTTTTAGATTTGTTTGTTAGATTTAAGTCGGTGCTAACTCTTCAGCACTGTAATTTGTTTTGTTTGCAGCTCTGTACTCTTCTTTTTCCCCCATCCATCGTGATGAACAGCCTGAAAGATAAATGTGCAGGAGCTGTTGCAAACTGCTAATGGCTTTTAAAAGGCAAATCGTTAAATCAGAACTCTCTTCAAGTGCACCAGGGACTTTGTGTCTGAAGAAATGAACTTCATTTAAAGCACATCTGTGGCTTTTTTAGCATGAATTGCACAAAAGAGATTGACTGTCTGCCTGTGAGGTGTATATGAACTCAACTCTAGTACTTTGAGACATATTAAAACGTATCTTCTGAGGTGTAAAAAGTATCATGTTGTGCTGAAAATGCTCCGCTGAACTGGAAGCCTCAAGCAGTGGATCAAAAGGGAATGTTATTTATCTTCTGGCCTGGGGCTTTGAGCAGCAAGGGAGAAATGGGAAATCCCGGGCCAGTTTCTCTTCCTTTTAACACTTGGCTGCTTGGAAGAGGTGACAGCTGTGTTTCCTGCTGGCTCTGGGCAAGCACCACTCACCACTTCTAGTGGCTTCCCTAAATGTCAAGGTATACAGAGTGCCAAGCCTAAGCTTGGTTTGGAGGCAAAATAGGAGTTGCAGTGAGTTGCCTTAGACACTTTACCTCCACTGAAGCAAATCTGAGATCTTTGTGTGTCAGCTACTGGTCCAGCTTTTCTGTTGTGAGGATCTTGCTAAGTGTACGTACACTGCCATTTAACCTGCAAATTCACGTGGTAGCAAATCTTGGAGTAGTTATTTTTTAAAGTTTCAAGAGGAGTTTCTCCAAGTATCTGATGAGTCATCTACCTCTTAAACATGTTGTCCAGAAGCAGTAGTACTAGTGCATAATTTTTAAAAACAAAAATCCAGTTGCATATTCTCTGAGGTAGCTCTCTCCATGAGCAGTGTTGATGGATGTGGATTGTCTCAGCACTTCAGGCAGGGTAGAGTAACCTTTTATCTAAAAAAACCATGGTTTTGTGGGTTTTTTTCACTTCTGTTTCAACTACTTCTCTGATACCAGGGCCCTAACAGGAACGTTGATATGAAATGAGGTACTTTTTCTGTGGTTTGGGATGGCTGTTGCAAGCTGGACAAAATGCATTATAATGTATTGCACGTTGCTGTCATGGGCACTTGTATTATTCTGTCATGCATTTTCTTAGTCTAAGAAAAGAGTAGCTTTAGAGAAGTGAAATTGAATAGAAGCCAGAATTACCTGATACTGTATTTTACTTGAAAAACCTAAATGGAAAAGTGAAAAGAAAAGGCTGTGAAGGTTACACATGAGCAGTGATGTGGCAGGTTACCTAAACTCATGTATGCAAAAAGAGTGAAGGATATGCATGGTGAGCAACAGGGCTTGGTTTCATGGCCTGCTACTCTCTGTGCAACCTTGTGAGTGTGGGTGTGAGTCCAGCCCCTGTTCTCTAGTTTTATGTCAACTGGGAGTTGTTCATACTTCTAGTGGCAAATGTACAAATTCACGGGTTTTTATAAATACTATGTGCAGTTAATGATCTAAACAGCAAGCTGACTTAAGCAATTTCCCAACTGAGCTGGTTAGACATAGTTTTATTGATGAAAACTGATATTTTTGAATTCATATAAATCATGTCACAGGAAAAAACTTAAAGTTTGGAGGCTGTTCTGGTGATGCTTACCTGAAATAGCCCTGAAAGTGCCATGGTATGAAAAAAGTGAAATGAAGATCATCTTCTGGCTTGGTATCGTCCTGACAGGGTACTCATCTACCCTGGGACATGAGAATTGCTTTATAGTGATTATTTTGCACATGTCCAACCCCAAAATTTTAGTGTAGGGCTGAGAGCTGTTGTGTTGAAACTGTGTGGGAAAACCTGCTGTCTTAACCCAGGAATTTCTTATGTTTGTTCTTGTGGTTGTATTTGTTCAAGAGAATATGCAGGGGAGAGGAATGAATGGCTGCAACACAGCATAAATAAAAAATACGCTTTACACACTTAAAATGGCTTGTTTAAGATTAAGCTCATGGGGATCACTCATGTAAGTGGGATCAGCCTTTGGAAGGGAGTTTTACTCCTGACCTTTTCCTGTCCTGCCAAGGGGTCTTGCACCAAACCCCTGTGGTGTCAGTAGCTGCCCTGGATGTCAGTGGGTCAGATTATTCCATGTAGCAGCAATTGGCTGCTCTTCATCTCTACTAAATCTGATTTTATTACCACTCATCTGTGCCTTTGGCCTAGGAGGAAGCATGAAATCATAGGTTCCCCTCCACTTCTGTGCCACTAAGGAGACATGCTGGGGGTTGAGGTGGGATGTAGAGGAGAGATGAAATGGATGTGATTGCTTGGGCAGCTTGTTGGCACCACAGGTGCTAAAAAAGATGTAAGGGATGGCAGAAATGTCAGGCTGCAGCAGCACCTGAGATCTTTTTGGGAGCAGGCAAGGAGGCATCAGTGTGTAGAGGCAGCAGAGCGAGAAGTTAGTGCTAGGAACTGTAGGGTGAGCTTGGCTGGGAAACAGGTAAAGCTTGTGCCAATTTAGGAGGAAAGGAGGAGGGTGGTAACAGGCTGTGTAGGAGGTTGGGAATCGCAGCTGTGGGACCTCTGGACAATGTGCTGCTTGTAAGCAGGCTGAGCTTTTGGATGGCTTTTTTTGTTGCAGCTCAAAGTGCATTCTTTCTTCTTCTCCAACTCATGGGAATCAGTCAGGAAGGCAGAAATGTCATGAAACTGCTCATGCACTGCTGTGGCAGAAGTCATTTGCTGGCTTCTGCAGTTAGCACTAAAACAACAGCTTAAATTTTGAACTACGTATGAAAACAAGTAATAGTAGGTTTCTTTGCTCCTCTGGACAGCTGTCCAGAAGGTCCTGGAAGAGCATTTGCCAGCTTTTTTTTGGTGCAAAGCACATGTAGTGGGATGGATGTTAGAACAGCTGCACAGTGGGATTGAGAATCGTGGTGTGGTTGTGAGAAGGACATGGTCAAATGAAGTGCCTCTGCTCAGAGCAGTCACTCAGAAAGGAGAAACAGGAAACATGTGGCTTCTTGGCTCTGCTTTGGGAGATGTCTCTAAGGGGCAGGTTGCTCCTATGAGATGAGATAGATCTTCTGTTGGACTGTGTGTGTTTGGATGTTGTAATAACAAAGCTTCTATGGTCAGATATAATGGTCACAGAAAGCCAGAGTTGTCATCTTGCTGCTATTTCTGTCTTGAGTGGTGCATTTCTCTGAAAGCCACAAACCATTTTATCTACAAGTGCCTGTTGGTTCTCTGCCCACAACTACAGAACATGGGGCTTGCCTCAGCAAAAATTAATTTCCTTGAAAATTCAATTAACTTGAAATTTTTGTCTCTTCTATGTGTAGGAAGTTGTGTTGTTAGTAACTAGAAAGGGCTTGGTACAAAAAGATATTTGGGAAGAGAGAAGTACTGGAATGTTTTCAGTTGTCTTAAGAACTTTCCTGGTACAGGTTTTATTTCTTTACCCTTGCTCAAATTTCTTCTTGTTTCTTTCTTCCTAAGACTGTTTCGGCCTCTATCCTAATCAGAAGTTCCCAGGAATGGTTTTTAGGATGAAGGCCTCCACACATATCTGTTACTTTCTATAAATGAGTGAAGGCCTGAGGCTGGGATATCAAAATGTTCCTAGTAAGAAAACAGACTTAGCTACACTCCTGGTAGCTCTTGTGCGGTCTCTGAACCCAAAACTGTACCAAGATGGATGTATTTCCTGCCCCTTCCCCCTTCCTCCTCTCCTTAAGTCAAACCTTCAAAATTAAATGACAGTGTCAGCAAAGAGATTGTTGCTGCTTAATGAGTTTCCATTGGGTTACAGATTGAAGCCTGACTCCTTGCAATGACAGATTAATAACTCCTTCTGCTGAAGCTTTAGGAGGGGGGATAATTATTTTCTGGGCTTTTGTTTCTTTTTTTTGAAACTGGAAAGCTCATTTCTTGCTAGTGCCTGAGCCAGGTGCTATTACTGTAAATCTTTTTGTAACAAAAGACTTGACATTGTTATTTTTCCAACTGCGAGGAACTTGTGGCCTCCGGTTTGAGACATGCTGAGTGTTCTAACATGCAAATGGGAGAAAAAGCAGTAACAGAACACAAGAATTAAATAGAAAGCTTTCTGTTATACACCATAAAACTGCTGCTGGTCCTGCTGTTAGTTCTTCTTGGTGCCTGCCAGCATGGTCACTGATGTGCCTGGGGGAATGAAAATCGGTATTTGGGATTTTACTCATCTGGCTCAGGAGCCTGTGTTGAAAGGCATGCTTCAGCTCTGCTGCTGCAGGAGACTGGGGCCAGTTGCAGCTGGCACTCTGTTAGGGAGTCCCTCCTGTGTGAGGGAGGGAAAGGGAGCCACAGTGGGGCAGGGGTTGGTGTCTTTGCGGTGGCCCATTGCTGCTCACACTTCTAGGAACACATGTGGTATTAGTACCACATATGTATGGCTTCCACTACTTGGGTTTTATAGATAAGGAAAGAAACTTATATTTTTACAAGTATAAAGGAGCTTTAAAAATGTTATTTATAGAGCATTTAATAGCAAATGCTTTGTTAAATCTGTGTTGCATGAAACACTGATTATGCCATAACTAAACTTGAAAATACCTGAGCTGAGATTAGTTCCAGACTGTAATCTCTGACAAATACCTTTGCCCTTTATAACTGGCATTTTATTTTTAAGCTGAGATTGTCTCTTTAAATTGTCTTCTGTGGCTTGTCCAAGGTCTTTCACTGAGTCATTACCAAGGCTGGGGTTTGGCTCAGGAACCTTGACTCATAGTCCCGTGCTTGGACCAGAGGACACGTGTGATTGCCACAGGCCAGCAGCTTCTTCCAGGGCTGGCTGTCAGTTCAGACTGTTTTACAGATGCTGTTGTGTTGGGGGGGGGGGGTTTTGTGGGTCTAGGGGTTTTTTTAATGCTTCTCAACTTTTTTTCATCTTTTCTGGATTCTCTCTAGGGGAGAATACAGGGAGCAATTTTTCTTACTGGCTGTCATTTTGCCACATATTTGTGGTCCTCATTCTGTGATTGCCCTCTTGCTAAGAGGATCTTCTTGTCCCTCCAAATTATTTTCTCTGGGGTTATAGTTCTCCTGTGCAAATATAAAGCTGTATGTGGAACTTAATAGTTCTTCAGAAACTAGCTTTTGAAATCCCAAAGCCATCTTCTATTTAAATCTCTTGATAGTTGTATTTTTAAATCACTCTTTTTCTACCTTGAACCTGTTCTTTAACACCATCATCAGTAAGAATGTGCATTACAGAATAAAGCATACCTGCCTGCCCCTCTAGTTCATAGTTTGTATTTTGCTATACATGTAAGTTTACATAAATCACACTAACATGGCACAACAGGGTAAAGAACTAGATCCCTACACTCCTGTGAGTTTTTTGGAACCAAAGGCTTGCAAGAAAGCATGAGTGCACAGTGCACACGTGTCTGGCAGCACAGAGCCAGCAAGTTAATTTGACATTTGGTTCTGCACAGTGTGCCAGTAACTTTTTTGTGTAATCTGTTTATTTAAATTCAAAACTATGCTTAGTTTGGCTTATTTTAAAAGTGAATAAAATGCTTATTACAAAGATGCCTTTGATAGCATACTGCTATGTCTGCCTACAAGGAGGAAGAACTACCCACTTGTTTACTGTGTTTTAACTTCCTTATCTAAAATAGCCCTAAGGCAATGACAAAGCATGACCTTGAATCTGTTATTCAGAATTTTAAGGTTTGGATGTCCTCAAAATTTCTTCCAGGCTTCAAGAATTGGCATCCTCTGCCTTCCTTCCCTGTTGGAAAATGCTGGTTTTATTTTTTTTTTTAACTGAAATGTAGTGAGGCTTTATCATGTGCTTACACTGCTGAACATAAACTGCTCATTTTTCAAAATTTGTGTCTTCTCCAGCAATGTGACAAACTGGTAAATACCACACAGGCAACATTGCACCATTGAGAAAGCAGTTAATAGATTATCCATGCTGAGTGCAAGACAGAATCCCAGAATCACAATTAGCTTGGAAAAGACCTCTGAGATTGAATCCAATTTGGGACCAGACACCACCATGTCAATAGACTATAGCACCAAGTGGCACACAGAGTTGTTTCTTAAACACTTCCAGGGCTGGTGACTCCAGCACATCCCTGGGCAGTCTGTTCCAATGCCTAATCAACCTTTCTGTGAAGAAATTCCCCCTAATGTCCAGCTTGAACCTTCCCTGGCACAGCTTGAGGCCCTTTCCTCTCGTCCTGTCGCTGGTTCCTGGGAGAAGAGGCCAATCCCCGTCTGGCTCCAGCCTCCTCTCAGGTGGTTGTAGAGAGTGACAACATCCCCCCTGAGCCTCCTTTTCTCCAGGCTGAACAACCCCAGCTCCCTCAGCTGCTCCTCACAGGACCTGTGTTCCAGACCCTTCACCAGCTCCATTGCCCTCCTCTGGACTTGCTCCAGCACCTCAATGTTCCTCTTGAAGTGAGGTGCCCAGAACTGGACACAGGACTCGAGGAGTGGCCCCACCAAGGCTGAGCACAGGAGAAATAAAGATGCTGTCAGAGGCTGAGGTCCTGCAGACTCTTGCTTAACTCTTCTTCAAGGGGTTGTTTAGTGGTGTTCCTGTGCCCTCCTGTACAGGGTAGTACAGTGGATGGCAAGCAAATGGTACAGAGAGTGAGTTGCTAGTGCTTCTGGAGATGGTATGTAACATGTGATCTGTTTTTTGTTTTGTTTTTTTTTTTTTAACTGAAATGTAGTGAGGCTTTATCATGTGCTTACACTGCTGAACATAAACTGCTCATTTTTCAAAATTTGTGTCTTCTCCAGCAATGTGACAAACTGGTAAATACCACACAGGCAACATTGCACCATTGAGAAAGCAGTTAATAGATTATCCATGCTGAGTGCAAGACAGAATCCCAGAATCACAATTAGCTTGGAAAAGACCTCTGAGATTGAATCCAATTTGGGACCAGACACCACCATGTCAATAGACTATAGCACCAAGTGGCACACAGAGTTGTTTCTTAAACACTTCCAGGGCTGGTGACTCCAGCACATCCCTGGGCAGTCTGTTCCAATGCCTAATCAACCTTTCTGTGAAGAAATTCCCCCTAATGTCCAGCTTGAACCTTCCCTGGCACAGCTTGAGGCCATTTCCTCCCGTCCTGTCGCTGGTTCCTGGGAGAAGAGGCCAATCCCTACCTGGCTACAGCCTCCTCTCAGGTGGTTGTAGAGAGTGACAACATCCCCCCTGAGCCTCCTCTTCTCCAGGCTGAACAACCCCAGCTCCCTCAGCTGCTCCTCACAGGACCTGTGTTCCAGACCCTTCACCAGCTCCATTGCCCTCCTCTGGACTTGCTCCAGCACCTCAATGTTCCTCTTGAAGTGAGGTGCCCAGAACTGGACACAGGACTCGAGGAGTGGCCCCACCAAGGCTGAGCACAGGAGAAATAAAGATGCTGTCAGAGGCCTGGGGTCCTGCAGACTCTTGCTTAACTCTTCTTCAAGGGGTTGTTTAGTGGTGTTCCTGTGCCCTCCTGTACAGGGTAATACAGTGGATGGCAAGCAAATGGTACAGAGAGTGAGTTGCTAGTGCTTCTGGAGATGGTATGTAACATGTGATCTGTTTTTTGTTTTGTTTTTTTTTTTTTAATATGCAATTATTGGCTCAGTTCTGGATCAGAAAAAATGCCTGAATTATTTTGTACAAGTGTTGAAACTTCCTCAGAAATCACTGTGAAATTTGAAGGACTGTGAGTTTCAAAGGCTGACCCCATAATAGGAAAAATATTTTATCTGATGGTGTTTAGGCTTTCTAAAATAAAACTTTCCAAGTGTGGTATTTTGATGTACACAAACATCCAGGGTAAAAATGATCTATGTGATAAACACTGTGTATTATTATTAGTCTTTCACCTTGAAAATACATACAGGGCTTTCTTTCATCCTTCTTGCCAAGTGCTTTTCAGCTTGTTCATTTGTCGTCAAGCTAGTAAAAAGTTCAGTTTGGAAGTAGGGAAGAAAAATCTAGACTTTTAAACATAAGAAACCCTTTTTAAAAATACATTTTTGTGTGTATTTGCAAAAGCAAACAGTATTTTACTCTCTATCACCAAGCTGGTGTCCAGGTACCTAAAATGTGCTATTCTGCCTCTGTGTGGGCTGCACTAAAGGAAGACAAACTCTGCCAAGCCAAGACTGGCTCTCACCACTGACAATGTTGCCCAGCTTCACAAACTTGTCAGTGTTTTGCTGTAGTGTCACTTCCAAAATATACTACTATTGCATAAAAGAAGAGAGAAGTACTAGTAACAAGTGCTTTATGTGATGTATCACAGTACCTGCTTTCCTGCACTTATGTGGAATTAGCTGAATGTCTCCTGGTCACTGCTTTTGTCTGCTTTTGATAGGGTCAGGTGAGGCCCAAGGCAGGTAGCAAGTCAGGGTGGACTGAGGAAGTAAAAGCAGCCCCTTCCTAGTCTGCTGGATCTTTTGGCTTTAATAAGGAGTCTCATTGCTATTTCTTCTGCTCTCACTTACTGAGTTAGGAGTGCAGGGTGTCATTGAAACAAGATAAAAACCCAGATTCAAAGCAGCAGAAGGCCCCAAGACCTGATCCAGAAAGCAACTGAGGTGGTTTTAGAGAAATTTTTGCAGCATGAAGTATCTGTCTGAGGAGTCCAAATGTTCGTGGGAAAGACCTTGGGAGGGAGTCTTGCCCATCCCTTTGCTCACAGCGGGCCCCCACAGCTTGGGTCACTCATGGCCATACTCAAGTGAGTTTTGGCTATATGCAAGGAAGGAGATTATGCAGCCTTTGTGACAGCCTGTTCTGGTGCTTAGCCACTTCATTGTTTTAAAAAACAAACCTTGCCTATTTTTTTTGCCTGCATTGCAACAAGATTGTTGCCTTTAGTCTTAATCACTATGTGCTTTCCAGAAGATTCTGTCCCTCTCTTCTGTGTCTCCCCAGCAAACAGCAGTGAAATCTCTACCAAGTGTCCTTCAGTCTGAAGGCTGGAAGGGAAGGATCCTCAGTTTTCAGCACCTGGCTCCTTACCAGAAGAGTATGAAAGAAACTGTATCTAGACAGGTTTGAGCTCACAGATTGATCCACTCCACTGATTCACAGATCAGGCTGAATTCACTGATCAAACTGTGTGATGTGAAGTGTGAATGCCTCTGGTTCCTGCAGCCAGCTGCCAGCTGGCTCTCCCTGAAACCTCAGGGCTACTTCAGCAGAGAACTGGGCTGGAAATCACACAGACCATGGCTCTTACCAGATGAAGGTGCTTGTGGTTATGTGTGTCTTTCTGAATTCATGTTCTCCCTTCAGTGACTTCTGTACTCAAACAAAACCAAAAGTAAAAATGACATTTTAAATGGTGTGTTGTTAGATTGGTGTTGGCCAATCCAGCTGTATCAAAAGAGTTTTGATTTGGATAGTTTGGATATTAGGGTGGTTTTGTTTGTTTGTTTGTTTTTTCACTGAAAGAGTGGTTAAGGATTGGAATTGCCCGGGAAGGTGGATGAGTAACCATCCCTGGAGGTATTTAAAAGATGTGTAGGTGTGGCACTTAGGAACATGGTTTAGTGGTGGACTTCACAATGCCAGGTTAACAGTTGGACTCAGTGATCTTAGGTATTTTCCAACCTAAATGATTCTATGACTATGTCTGAAATCTAATATTTTTCATTATCATTAGTGATTTGTTTCAGAAAGGACAAAATATTCCTGGGTTTGAATGCTTCATTTCTAGTAAGATATTCTTTGTGTACAACCTGCATGATCAGCATTTACAGGCAAGCTACTGGCATAAATGTTCTCTCTGTTAACAGTGAGAATGCAAGTCATGCATACAGGTTATTAAGTATCAGTTTTTGAGATAATCCTTCATAAGAGTCTTTGAGCAATGATGTAAACTTGCCCTTGCAATAGCTACCACAACCCAAAACTTTGAAAGTAAGGCCCTTCTCAAATTTTGTTGTATTTGTACACACTTATAGCTTTTCTCTCTTGTGACAGTCTTGCAATAAAAGGCAGTGCTGGATTTATTTGGCCTAGAGGTTCCCTTTTTGAAGAGGTTGAATGTTCTTAAGCTGTCAGAAAAACATTTGCTTTCATGATGATCTGGGCTCCTCATAAACTCTTCTGCAGTGACACCTTGGGTAGGAGTAACACAGAGTTTATGCACTGATTATTCTGTGTCTGTTCCTAGATTCCAGCAACCACTCCTTGCTTCCAAGTAAACAACAGAGCTATACTGATTTTGTGCTTATGTTAACAGCCTAGAAGTAAGTCTTAGTCTAGGCTTGTCCATTGAAAAATTCCAGGTATCTCTCTTTCTATTCTGTTTTTGTTCTCCAGCTGCAACTCTGATGTTTCAGAAATGGTTTAATCAAGTATCCAGAGAAAATTACAGAGGGTGCCCTGGTCTTCTGTGTAACACCTAATGGCAGACAGCTTAGAAAGGCATCCTTTCTGAGGCTATAAATCAGGCCTGTTCTGCCTGAAAAGCATTTGTGGTTTTAGTTTTTTGTGATCTTGGGGGGCTGACTGAACTGTCTGAGCTTTGTCAATGTTGTTTTATCAAGTGAGAAGGGATGTAGAAATCACATAACAAGTCCAGTAACTTTTTAGCATGTAAAAGACATGATGTTCATTGGAAATCTGAAAATTCTTCCATATAGTTTTCTGTGAAGACTTCAAACTTTTTTTGGGAAAAACACTAATGACTTCTGTCAAATGTGCGCTTTAATGCTACACTTTAATGTCCAAAAGCTGTTGGTTTGGGACTATATGATATACATATATATAGCAGTATGCCTGTACCTTTGTAAAGTCAGGGAGCTTTCCATTCTTCTAATTCATCTTTTGAACTAACAAATATCTAGTATTTTGCTAATGAAGCTGGCTGTGGAATTTGTGTGTCTTCCTTGGGCCTCTTTTATTTTCACACATATTTTCTTTAATGACTGAGCTGTGGGTACCTTTACCCACTTGACTGCTTCTGACAGCTTTTTGCTTCAACAAAGGCACCTGGTGCAGGTGCATCCTGCTGCAAGGCAGAACCCTGACAGCAGGGACCACACATTGCTAAACTGCATGGTGCTCAGTGCAAAAAACTCATCCATTTAGGTGTTTTATCAATAGGAGGTGTATGAAAATCCCCTGGAACTCTGCTACTGGGCCATGGGATAGTGAGGTTATGGGATAGAATGTTGCACTTCAAATGCTAAGTACTAGTTATGAATATAACTGTCATATAACTGGTATATTTTATTATGGAGGAAAATGTACAAGTGGGTTATATTCAGTTATATAGTGCAATCACCTCCTGCTCTCAGGTTTCTCCTCCTAATGCAATAGTAGTGGGGTTTCCCATCTGCTTTTGCAGTGCATTCACTAAGGACAGCCTCTGACCCTAAGAAGCTATTATGTCTCTACCAGTGCCCCCTCTCTATTCTCAGCTGAGTAACAGTATAGAGTTGGCTTTATGCCACAGCTGTGTATAAGCTCATCTGTAGAGTTTTCTTTCTGCTGGGTTGGTGAAGGTGTCTGGCTTGGAGGTGACTGGCTGTAACCTGTCACTTTGTGCAGAGCTGTGTTTCTGCCTCATCTCTCACATGTAGCTGTAAAATGCTCCAGTGGTGTTAGGAGATGCTTTTATAAATCTGTGTATTTAAATTTTCAGCATTTGAAACTTCAGTAAATAGATTTATCTTGCTTAGGGGATTTCTTCCCCTGTGCTCTCTCTCTGAGTGTGTACTTCCCTTTTCTAAATAAAACATATCTTAATATTCCAGTTACTTTGAAATGATCATGTTGCTACTCTGTTCTTAGAGAAGGAAGGCTGGAGATGAGCCCCCCACTAGTGTCACAGCTGCTACCTGCTATACTTTCCTGCATTAAAACAGTTTTGTCCCTATGGACTTGAAGAGAATGAGGTGTGTTCCTTTGGTTGGCTTTTTGGGGGCACAGTTTGGTTTTTGCACTATTTGCACTATGCCATTATTATAAGTCTATTTGGTTTTTTTGTTGTGTGTGGTAGATCTTTTGTTTGTTTTACCTCATTTATTTTCTGGTTATTACCTATCAGTTTCATTTACTCTCTGGGGAAAATATGGATGCAGAGGGAGGGTCACAGGGAGCAAAACCAACACTGACTTGTCAACAAAAGCATCAAGCATTCATCTTCTTCTTGCAGTGGAACAAGGATTAAATTGCAGATCATCCTAAGGCAAGAGGGGAGCCTTTACTAAGTGGGTGTCAATTTGTTTACTTCCCAGAACAAAACCACTTCGTTCTTGTATGTTCCCTCTGCAGAAGTTCTTTTCTTAGTACATCGTAACAGGAATGGTGCTCAGTTAGGACTTTGTGCTTCTCAAGCTCCCAGCATTAAGTTACAAATTATTTTTGTCAGTGTCTGATGCATTTGTTATTGATAGTGCTTTCTGGTTGGATTTTCTCTGCTGGCTAAGTAATTTGTCTTATATTCCTATATCCTGGATCTCTTATGATTGCTCATTTATACCTTATTTTATTTTTGTTTATGTGAAATGTGGAAAATGTTTGCAAATGACATGTAGTGGCTTCTTTGTTCAAGTCATCTGATTTCTAGTTTTAAAGTTTGTGGAGTACACAGAAGACTGTCCAACAGGCATTGTTTACTTGCCTAGAATTGCAAGACTAGAAAACTGCATCCTTGCTGCAGCCATAAAAGAATATGGCAAACATCATAATTCCAGATGGTTTATGGCCACGTGTTTCCAGCAGTCATTGTTTCTGGCAATACTGTGTTTCTCAGTTCTGCCCTAAGGCAGGTGAAGTGTATTTGATGTGTCCCAATGTTCAGCCTCTCATGTGACTGGGGGTTTACACTTTTGAGGCATGAGTGAAGGTGAGGAAGACAAAAACTGAACCAGAACCTTTTGTTTGTTACTTCGGAGCCTGCAAGAGCATTGGTAGTTTTGATGTGCTCAGGGTCTCTCTTCCTCTGCAGAAAAATGATAGTAAAAATTCACTTCAACACGTTTACAATGCACATATGCTGGTAAAGCTCATGCATGATCTCCTGGATGTCATTTGAAACTCGTAGAGGTGCAGCAGAAGCAAACCAGCCTCCTGGATTTTTACCTCTCTTCCAGGGCTCATAGTTGGGGTGATCCTGAGGTACGGGACTCCCTCCACGAGTGGCCACGACAAACCATTCAGCTGCTCTCAGGAGGACAGGCCCTTCACCACCCTGCTGGTCAACGTCAGCGGGAAGTTCTTCGAGTACACGCTCAAAGGGGAGATCAGCCCCGGCAAGATCCACAACGTGGAGCAAAATGACATGCTGAGAAAGGTGAGGCCACACCACTTCTCCTGCGTGGCTGAGTGTTGCTCCTTCATCTCTGCTTCCCCCCTCCTCCCCTCTCCATCCCATCTGAGTGGTAGTAGTGGCAAGTGTCAGCAGTCCTGGTGGTAACAGCACTTCAGTGCTTAATTCAGTGCTTAATTATCACACCTCCTGTGTGATATCACTGCTGCAGAAATTGTGCTCTGTTAGATGTATGTAGTGCTTTCCTAAAGGCCTTGGTTTGATGACTTAATGTGTGTTTCCAACATCTGTAGAATTCAGAGACCAACTGAACAAAAAATAATAAATCTTATGCTGCCTTGTATAAATGCAATATAATGAAATGGATAATTTCTTAGTGAAAAGTGATTGTTCCTTGTTGCTTTGTTGTTGTTGTTGTTTTTTTCCCTAGGTTTTTTAAAATCTGTTTATTGTCAGGAAATAGTTACTGCTTCCACCCTATAAACCATCAAATGAGACAATCTGGTCTTGGAAGTGAAATTCACCCAGCAGCAGTTATTCAGATGTGTTATTTGCCTTTTTATTCAGTGTCAGGAATTAATCACCTTTTGTGTGTATCAAAGCTAGACTTTGAAGTATAAGATTGTGATCTAAAAATGCTTCTTTCTGCAGATTATGAAGAGAGCTTAACTGTCTGTGCATATCTGTCTGCTGTAGGTATCTCAAGGTAGCTGAAATTAGTCCTGCTCTGGGAGGGCACAGTTGTAGTGTTTGTCTTCTAACCTGTGATTAGGCAGCTGGTGAAGAGAGCCTGGTTAGTCTCATATGTATGAGGCTGCATTTTAACTGTTCTTTTTTGTTCTTTAGTGTAGTGTAGTCCTTCCTGGATATCTGGAACTCCTACTGAAATACATGGAAGAGGTGTATGATCCAAAATTCTGAAAACCAGTCTTGTATCTGACTTGATTGGCTTACAATAACTATTCAGTGGCTAAACTTGCACAAAAAAAGTAAGCTAAAATAGCATTGCAGCTATGCCAATGTCAGGTATCACAGTAGGAGAGATCTTCTCCAGCATCATTTCTACTAGAAATTTTTAATTTAAAATAGAGGGCTGTGCTTGGGACTGCTGCCAGATCACGAGTAACAAATGTAATGCCTGTTCTTTCTAGATGCTATTTACCAACAAGCACTGCATGTTTTTGCTGCTATGTACAAATAGAGCTGGCCAGTGTTTTAGAGGGTCAGCTTACCTATTGCAACAGCCAAAAATAGTGGTTCTCAGAAAATGAATGAGGAAAAAGACCCAACAGTTTGTATGTTTGTTTCTAACTGAAATTTCATATTTTATTTTCTAGGTAACATTTGACCCAGAAGTTTTCTTCAACATTCTATTGCCTCCTATTATTTTTCATGCTGGTTATAGCCTGAAGAAAGTAAGTGCAATAACTTCTGAGGAGACTAGGTCCTTTTTTATAAATGTGAGATTGCTGATTTGTTCAGGATTGTAGTCTCCTTTCAGGCATTTACTTACAGTAAAAGAAATCTCATTTCCTCCAGAGATGGTTAGGTCATATTGTTTTAAGAGAAAATACATATTTTTTTGAGTATAAATGTATTAAACTCTATTTAATTTTGCTGATTTGTTTTCCTTTGAACTTAGCCAGACATTAATGTCAATTTCATTTAAAGTAAAAGATTTTCTGTGATGAATTGTCTTGGTCCTTCTCAAATGTCCAAAATGCAATCAGCTAGGCTGAGAAGCAGACCTAGCCCTGAATCCCAGTGGAGATGTGCCAGACCCTTAATGGCAGAAGGGATTCTGATCTTGCTTGAAGACACCATCAATTGGTGCTGGTTTCTGTCAATAAGCTTTCTGTCAATAAGCTGCATGTAGCATCTGATGCATGGCATAGGTCTGGTTTATTCAATTTATTGACGTTGGATTGAATTTACATAGCAGTAATTGAAATGTTTCTCTGAAATGGAGATGTGTTTCTGTGTATTGCTTCAAGGGAAGTAGTGTGCTATGTGCTTCTGAATGGGTGATATAACTTTTCTAAAGTAAGCCTATAAACCTCTTTTTCCTATGCAGAGACACTTTTTCAGGAATTTGGGGTCCATTCTGGCTTATGCCTTTTTAGGAACAGCAGTGTCTTGTTTTATTATTGGGTAAGTGAACTCTGTTCCTCTCTACACTGAAGTTTAAGCTGATAAAGCACACTCTCTCTCTTTTCCTGCAAATATATATTTTATGTATATATATACACACTTTAAATTTAAAGATAGCTGTTCATGTTGGTTTGCTTGCCTGCAATCTCTTGTGCTCATATTACTGTGTCTTGTATATGGATATTCTGAATAATAGAAATTAACAGAAATAACTGAATTGTGCTGGTGACCTTGGCTTGTCTCTCAAAGAATTTCACTAGAGAAGTAATCTGAAGACTATTCATACCTCAGAGCTTTTGGCCTATGCATTGTGTTGGAGAAATAATACTGAGGGGAATTTTGAGCAGGGAAAATTTGGTGGGAAACAGAAGAAACATGTAGACTCTGTGCTAACTGTGTGAAGATTTTAGACTTTGCTTACTGGTTTTATATGATGTCCTGGACCACATATTGCTTGATTTGCTTCATAGGGAAGAGAGGAAAGTGGACTTTGAGAGCTTTGTGCTATGCTGGGGCACCACCCCACTGAGCTGTAGCATAAACAAGCCTCTCTGAAATACTGTTGCTTGTGCTTTCCTTTGGCCTGTCTGAAATGCACCAGCTTGTTTGACTTGGAGTGTTTTATCCTCTTTCTCTTCAGGAATCTCATGTATGGGGTTGTGAAGCTAATGAAGTTGGTGGGTCAGCTGTCTGATAAATTCTATTATACAGACTGCCTCCTCTTTGGAGCGATAATATCTGCCACTGATCCAGGTACCTTGATGAACATTTTTTAATAACCTTCCAAAATAACCCCATTGTTAGGATTTTTGGCTGCATTATTAACAGGACTCTGTTTTCAGTTATGTTATATTAGTATCTCTGAGCCTCTTCTCTGAAATGTGTGCAAATTGTGAGCATTTTGAAAGCTGTTCTCTGCTGATTTGTGACTCAACTGGTATGACATCATGGTATATTTGGAGAAAATTTTAACTCTCCTGTTCAAATAATTAAATATGTTTTTGCCCAGTGGTTTCTTGTTAAGTATGCATCAAATTTAAGACTGTAAATGAATGATGAAATTATTGCATTTTCTGGATAGCAGGACTCCCTTATTCAGCTACATTGCTTGAGGCGGGTAATTTAAGAGCAATATTTGAGGCTTTTAGACTGCTTAGGTGGGGGATTTTCTTTTCCTCTTTCAAATGAACTCCATGTTTTACCAGTTTAAGCAAAAGAATTCTTTGCTGGCCAAGTAATTTCAGCTTTTGCTCAAATAACGTAGACATCCTTCAGAGTCAAGGAGACTCACGCTGATGTCTCCACTTGACAGATCAGTTTGTAGGGCTGGCAAAGGTCAGGGGCCAGGGTAGGGAGTGCTGAAGTATGGAGCCTGACATTTAAAGCAGTTTATTTGAGGTGCTTAGTGGTGATTAGTGTGAAAATGGGAAGTAGCTCCTGTGATTGAGGTGAGCTCTGAACAGCTGGTGGTTGCATACAATTTATGCAAAAAATCACCAGGTGATTTTTGAAGTGAGTATATGGGAACATGTTCAAGATCATGGTCTTTCATCTCAGACTGAATTTTCCTGAAAGAACAACTATAACTATTTAGCACTCTTGTCCTTTTTAAATTATGTGGAAATTCACACCTGTGGCATAGTGTATACCTTGGGGAACACTAAGGATTATTTGTGCTATTTCACAGTGGTTGGAATAATAAACTGGTGTCAGCAGTCGATACAGCTTTAAAAAGCAGGAAGAGCTGCACAACATTTTGTTGATTGTCTTATATGGAACATGTTCTAAAATAATGCCAGGGCTTTGGCAGAAGGGCTTTGTCTGTCCCATGCTCCTTGGCCATGGGGGCCTTGCTGTGGATGCTGTGCAGATAGGAGGACAACAGAGCCACCTCCTAATGGAGCTGCCCTAAAACTGGTGGAGAAATGACTTACCTGTAGGTAAACATGACTGCTGTTTCCCACTTCAGTGTTGATCCTGTTCTTCAGTTCCTGGGTTTTGTTGCTCTGGCCAAACTGGAAAGCCTGCTCCACAGCTCATGCAGTTGTCCCAGTGTTGTTTTTCTCTTTTCTTTCTGTAGTTACTGTGCTAGCAATATTTAATGAGCTGCATGCTGATGTGGATCTCTATGCCCTTCTGTTTGGAGAGAGCGTGTTGAATGATGCTGTTGCCATTGTATTATCCTCGTAAGTAACTGTGTGGATTTCCACTCTAAAATTACTGAATTGCTTTTGGTGTTTGTCTAAAATAAATGCCTTTTCTGAGAAACATTATTTTAAGTTTAAATGGGTTACCTTTAACTGGATTGATAACCACACATAGGCCATCAGTATGGGATTGTCTCCCTGTAGCTCAGGTAGTGCTGTCACAGAAAACAATCCTTCCTGATGCCACTTCTGACTTGTCATTGTGTTCTCTCTTTCTAGATCTATAGTTGCCTACCAGCCAACAGGTGAAAATACCCATGCTTTTGATGCTGCAGCATTCTTCAAGTCTGTTGGTGTTTTCCTGGGAATATTCAGTGGTTCTTTCATGATGGGAGCAGTGACAGGGGTTGTGACAGCTCTGATATCCTTTTTCATGTTTGGTTATTCCAGCTGAGATGGCACATGTGGGTATTATCAGGGCCTTCCTGTTTCCAGGTATTGCAGAATTGACTCTAGTTTGTTTAATTCTGAGTGTGAAGATGTGATCAGTGTTCATGTGACTTTTTTTCTATGGAAAAACATTATAAGTACCCACAAAAATAAACTCTTTCCAATAAAATTCAGGCCATACTAGAAGTTTTAGTGATGTTGCTACAACAAGCCAAGGGAGGGCCTTAAACAGGCACATTCTAATAATGTTTTGTTTCTTTTTATTGAGTTAGAGAACCTATTTTTTATTATTAGTCTTGAAAGACATCTCCTATAACTGGTATTTGATTCTGTCTTCAGCAAAATCTCCCAGTTATTCCTGACCCCCACAGCATTCTGAGTCCTGCATTTAAACTTTTTGCCAGAAATCTGATATCATACATCTTGGATAAGATTGTATCTCTATGGGAGTTTAACTTAATAACATGATGTGCCTTGTGTGATCTGTTCTCTTGATGTTTTTTGCTGCTATTTGGTTAGATCTCTGAGGTGCTCAGCAAGCAATTTGTGTGGGTTTTGTTTTAGGCTTAGGCAGCAGACCTTCAGCCTGACCTGCTCCAGCAGTCATGATGCTTCTTTAGGAAAGAAATTTAGTCTTTTCTTTCTTACTGGCCTTAATCTTTCTTTCTGTATAGCCATATCTGTACATATCCCAGGCTGCTTTGATCTGCTTACACTTCTGAACACTGACATGAAGGGTGTCAAATGTGCTGTTTTGTACAATGATCATGAACCTGTGACTCCAAAGCAATGTCTCACCTGTATGTTATCTACACACTGTGCAGGTTTTCCTGACATTGCCTGCATAATGGAAACCCTTTCAGTATAACAGGGAAGATGTGCTGTTGATGCCTTAATGTTCAGTCTCTGTTCCACTGATCTGCAATCAATGTGACCCAGAACCACAACTCTTCCTCTGGCTTTTAGGATACCAGCCATGCATAGCTCTCACTGCTCAAATGCAGCTCTTGTGGGTTTTGGCTTGTTGTGGGGTTTGGCTAGTAATTAAGGCTGAAATGCATTCAGATCCACTTTGTAAAATTATGCTTCTGAAGTAGCAACCAATCCTTGCTTTTTCTAATGGTTGTGCTCAGGAAGGTGATCTAAGGCTGTTCAGAACAAGTCTCTGTGCTGACATTTTGCATGTGTGTGTGGTGCAGATTTTTTCTTTTTGTTCTGTTTTGGTTTTGTTTTGTTGTCTTTGGTTGTTTAATTATATAAATACTTTCTTTTGGAAACATCATTAATGCCATGCAATGCTGTAGAAGCAAACAAAATTTGCATTTGACTATTCACAGCTGATTAGAACCCATAAATTATGGATTAAGTGAATAGATTGTTATTCCTATACCATGAAGTACCTGTACCTCTCTGAGTAAGGGGTTTCATGCAGTCATGCACTGTCCTTTGAGAATAGATAGAATACTTGATTTCCAAATGATGCAGATAATATACAAGGACTTATTCTGGCTTTCAGCAAGATGTCTGATTTTTTTTTTTTTTAAACAGTTAAGGTATAGTACCACATTTTATATTCTTTCTAAATTGCAGAATCTGACTGGTTGAAAAGGAGTGAAACACAAGGCCATGTTTAACAAATAAAGAACAGAGTTAAGAAAAACTAAATAATAATTTAGTTTCAGTTAAAATTTAAATTTGGTCAATTATATGAAATAATAAAATATTTTTCTTTTCTTGCATTCCTCTCACCTCGATCTTCCTCCAAAATGATGAGCACAGGTTTTAATTTCAGATTTAATGAAATATTTTGGTATGGCTACTTACAATAACAGCAAGGGGAATAAACAGTTTGATTCACAAAACTGCCAGAAGAGACTGGAAATAAGGAATTGGTTCTCACAAGGGCCCTTGCCTAACTCTAGGGGAGAAAGGTCCAATCTCTTCCTCTCCCATGGAGTGACTGTGGCTATCCAGTTTCCTTAGGCATCTATTAATGTCTCTTGAGCCAGGCACTGGGATTTCTGAGTACTCCATGGGGAAATGCGTTCTAATTTTTTTTAATGGTGGAGGTGCTGCTTCTGAAGCATGATCTTAGAAAATAGATCATTTGGGGGGGAAGTAGTGGGGAGGAATTCAGCTGAGCTCAAAAGTTTTAGAGGTGGTTTCTGTGCAGAATTAACAGCTGTTTAAAAACTATGCTGCTTTTTATATTTAGCATAATGCCAACATGGAGATTTTTTTTTTAAATTGATGCTCTGGGCTTTGTTTTGAGGGCAACCTTCTGACGCAGTAAGGCCATGGCTGAAGGTGTGTCTGGAGCAAGTGTTTGCCCTAGTCCAAGTCAGCAGGGAATGCCAGCAAGATGGAGGTGTGAGTGAAGGGCTGGTGCTGATTGCCTTCAGTGAACAGTGCATTTCTCTTTGCACCTCAGATACTGTGTGCTGTTCAGTGTTCACCTGCTGCCACAGGAGTCCTTAGGAAAAAACAAAGGAATTCTATAAATATGGGAACAACGTCTTTTGCCGTGTGTGAAGAGCTAAATTTAACTCTACTGAAATCTGTTTCACTTCTTCAGTAGCTGTATGAATTGTTAATTCAGTGTGTGCTTTGATGTTCCTTGGGCTCTGCTCTCCTCTGCAAGATGAACTTGTTTTTTTCTTTCTGTTGAAAGACTGAGCTGCTCTGAGTTGGCATTTTTCTCTAAAACACATTAGCACAAGGAGAGGAAATACATTTTGTAGGCAACAAATGCTTTGCCTTAAAAGTACTGAAGCAGCCAGACTTGCTGGAAAAGGCTTTTTAACAAATTTGAGCAGAAAAATGATTGTAAATCTTATTGATCTTAGGGTTGCTGTAGTCACAAATAGCCCTGTGAATTAAATGCTTTTGAATGCATTTTATGCTTTATTTGAAGGTGGGAGTGGGACTCATAATTGAGGTTGGCAGGGGGAACAAAACATCAGTAGCCCACCAATCCCCTGAAGAACCAAGGAACACACTGTCAAAAAGGAATACCAGGTGTATAACCATTCCTTGCCAGCACTTCAAGGGAAAACATAGAATAAGATAACATTACCTCTAAGAGGTGGAGCCACGCTTTATGCCATGGATATACAACAAAAATAGCCAAAACTGATTGCCAGTTGATTCTGAAGTTTTCCTGGATGTGTTGGAATTTGCATTTTTCAGCATCCAAAGTGTTTTGTTTTCCAACAAGCACTGGCTGTTAGTATGTAAAAGTGTTTTTCATAAATACTGGGAACAGAGATGCCAAAGGATTTCTTTTTGATCCCTTAACAAGTGACTCAACGTGACAAAGTTTACCAAGTTGCACTGCTTCCCCCTGCTGGAAACAGCTCTCTTCTTCTTGATGTCCTGGAGCACTTTCCTGCTTGCCGAAGCTTGTGGATTTACTGGTGAGTTTTTGGGATTCAAGCACGTGGAGACAAAAGTCCTGTCCACCTCAGCAGCCATTTTCCCACTTTATCACCAAAGCTTTCCAACGAGAAACATGTTTGTGCTTAAAGTTGGGGTTTTATTTTTTGCTTTCTGTTGAATGTTGAAGCTCACTGTGTAACAAAGGCTTTTAAGAGCAATGGTTTGGTTCAGACACTATCTCCCTAACGTGGTATCTCACTCACTTGAATGGCAGAGTCATACGATCTCCAGGTTAAGAATGATGTACAAATTAAGTGGAGCTTGTGAAGGGGAAGTGTGGTGAGCTGACAGTAAACAGGCTGATTTTTACCTGTGGTTCTGTTCACAGGTGTGGTGGCTGTCCTCTTCTGTGGAATTACCCAGGCACATTATACGTACAACAACTTGTCAGTTGAGTCAAGAAGTCGCACTAAGCAGGCAAGGACGTCTTTTACCTCCTTCACAGTGCAGTGCTGTAGTAGTCCATGTACTTTTGTTTTTACAACACCTTTTTTACTTGGCCTTTAACATGTGTTGGTTTTCTCCCTAGCTCTTTGAGGTATTGCACTTCCTGGCTGAGAACTTCATATTTTCTTACATGGGCTTGGCATTGTTTACTTTCCAGAAGCACATATTCAGCCCAGTTTTCATTATTGGAGCTTTTGTATCCTTTTTCACGTTGTGTGAGGTTTCTCTATTGTCTTATGTGCCCCAAAACTTGTGATGTTTACTGAACAGAGAATGGTGGCTGGTCTGAGTTTCCCTAATATCTTGTAGGCACAATAATTTTGAGAACAATATTTGGTTACACCTTACATCAAAGCCCTAAGGCCTCTGTGCCACACAGTTGTTGGCTCTGCACCTGAATGTTACAAGTCATATAATTTCACTAGATAAATAAATGAATATGCTTTACTCTGTGTGTTTTGGCCATTGACAGCCAACACTGCTTGTGTTCTTGTTTTCGAACTTTGGAGACCTACAAAAGGATTCATTTTACTCTTCACTTCCTTGAGAAAGTAAGGGGCAAACTTCAAATACATAAAAAGGAATGTAAGGGAATAGATCACCTTTGAGCAATGTCCCAGAGGTCAGCATCTCAGGTGATGGGAGGAGAAAGGAACAGAGCTGGGGTGCAGACCATGACATGAAATGTATGCAGTTAAATGTTCTGCCATTGTCCCTGGCTGACTTGGTACCTGACTCTCAAATTCCCCAGAACTGAACACTTTGTAGTAGTCACACTCATGTAAGCTCTGCATCCTGCCCCTGTTGAGATGTAACTTGTGTAACTGTCTCCTCTCCATATTCCTGGCTGCTTGAAAATTCAGCACAGTTAAAAGTGTGCATGAAGAAATGGGAGCCAGTCTTCCAGTCTTGATTTCCCTCTGCCTGCTGTAGGAGTAGGGCTACTGGAGCTAAAACCCAGTAAAAGGGCACATAAAGATGGCCTTGTATGGGATGTACTTATTTTCTCTTCTTTCTACTGTTTTCTCTACTACTTCTCAGGATTTATCACATTTGTCTTTATTTTCCTTTGGCCATTTACTTTTTTCTGGAGCAGCAATAAATTTTCTCCTGTGTCGCCTCACATCTACTTTTCTGACCTAAGAAATGCTCCAGAGCCCTGCAGACATTGGATAGAGACATGAACAGAATAGTTGTATCTGGTATACTTAGCAATGCAATTTTTCATGCTCTGTGTGGCCTTCCATCTTCTCTCAAGTTGTGCTGCGTGCCCTGGGTTTGTTTTCAGTAGTTGTTTCTGTTCCTATTTCCCTATCTTTTAATACATTTCCCACATTTTTTTCTACCCCTGCACTTAACCTCTGTTGTCTCTTGAGTGCTTTTCCACCTTTGGGAGGAGGGCAGCTAGTACTAGCACCCATGTTTTACCTCAACACCTATGGTCCCCATTGAGTCAACAACTTGCAGGGGTGAAATGTAGATGCATAACCAGTTGTTAAAGGTGAAAATTTGGACTGCAAAGGCAGAGCTAGAGCCTCCTTTTGCCATCCTTGGCAAAATCCTAGCTATTATTCCTACTTACATTAGTCTTGAGGCTCCTGATGTCTGATTTCTGCGGTCCTCAAAAGGACAGGTGTAAAAGTTGCTTGGAATAGTTATGTGAGGGTTATTGTACAAAGTAATAATCAAAGTCTGATTTTCCTAGAGACATTCCCTGCTGACAGTATTGTTTACTTTAGCTATGGCAACAACCCAGTTATGTCTAGAGCTCTTATATGGTTTTATTCTTTTTCCATGGGAGATTTATTATTCTTCTAATGTTCCTATCCCAGCAGCAAATGATCAGTGTTTGTTGGGCTTCTGGCTGTGTTGGCATTTTATGGGATTTCAGCCCACCACTCTAGTTTTTCCCAAAGTATTCCTTATCCATTGGAGAGTGTTTTCAGCTTTCAGCTTCTTCACTGGTACCACTGGGTGTTCACACCACAGTAAGGGTGCTTACCACCTACTGTCATGAATTCCTGCAATACTCTTTCACTATTCTTTTTTAACTTAATTCTACTACTGACAAATGGCTTTTGGATTTATATTCTTAGTAACTCTGTGCTGTTAAGTGTTTGCTAGCCAATAGGAGATTTTGCCTCTGCAGGAACCATAATGGGGTGGCCACTTGCTGGTCTTAAGTTGGTTTCCCCTCTGTGTACAGGGCTGCATTTCTGTTGTTCCAAAACTCAAAATTGAATGGTGGCAGTGATAATTATTTAAAATGTGAATTTTCAAGCTACAGTCTTCATTTGTACAATTGGTCATTTCAATACTAGGTATAATTTCACTGTGCATCTAAAAGCTTAGTTATATTAGTAAAAAGCTGTGTTTTGTGCAATGACTTCTGTATGCACAAGTTGCATAAAATTGGGGAAAGTCTGCTTTAGATACACAGATATAGGAAGAACTTGATACCATGACGTAAATCTCTCACTAAAATAACAGATTCATGTTAAATACCCAAGACTACATACTTCAGGAAAAAGAAATCCTTAACCCTCAGCTATAAACAGGTTGCCATCTTTTTGGGCAGGGCTGCACATATCTACCCCCTCTCCTTCTTGTTGAATTTGGGCAGAAGGCATAAGATCAGCTGGAGCTTTCAGCACATGATGATGTTTTCAGGTAAGAGGAAAAATGCTGGGCCATGCAAAAAGTCTTAATTTTAACTCACAAGCAATTGCCAGTGCTACCTTCTGCTTTTATGTTTATGCATCCTAAAGGGAAAGCTTACTGATGTTTGCAGCATGCCATCATGTGTCTTTCAGCCTTTACAGAAAGTGTGCCATGCCTGGGGTGAGTGACACCTTGAAATGCTACCTGCACACAGCAGGCAGCACCTCCTGCTGGCAATGGAACATTTTCTTTTGAAGTGCTTCTGAAGGGCATGGGAGAATTGGGATGTATCTCTTCCAAAAGATTATTTCTAGCTGAGATTGTGTTCATGTTGTGCAGAAACACAGAAACACCTGCTGAGAAAATCCAGGTGTATTTTTGGGTGCCCTTTCCCACTTGGTTGGACAAAGGTATTTGATTTAAACTGCCTTATAATTTCTGTCACACAGATGACTGCTTAAATTTGAAATTTAGGGCAAATGATGTATTGTGTGTCTAAACATGTGCATCATCAAGAAGTTCCAGGGAATCCTCTGTACACAAGAGGGTATAAAGAGCATAGACCCAGGCTGTTTTCAATGGTGCCCTGTGCCAGGCCCAGAGGTAATGGTCACAAATGGGAGCACATGAGGTTTTCTGTTTGAACATCAGGAAACCTTTTTCCACTATGTTCAAGCATTGTACAACTTGTCCAGAGAGGTTGTGGCATCTCCACCCATGGAGGTACTCAAAAGCCATCTGGATGTGGTCCTGTGCAACCTACTGCAGGTGGAGCAGGGTTTGTTCAGACAGGGGAATTGGACCAGATGAACTCCAGGGGTTCCTTAAAACCTTAACCATCCTGGAATTCCTCTACATTAGAAGTCTGCAGATGGTCTGGTGCCACAGCTTGTTCTTGCTGGTGAAGTTTCATAACTGGGAGCAGGGGAGAGGGGGAAATACATAGTCTGCCTGTGACCATGATGTTAACTAGAATATTTTTCTAGCTTATAAAAATGTCATCTCTTGATGAACTCACATTTCGATGATGGATTCAAGTGGAAAAGTGTGAATTTTCATCTGGATTCAGAGAGCTGCTTGACTTACATAATGTTTTCCTGTTGTTCACGACTTGTTTGTTTCTGTCTTCCTTTCCTGTTAGTTTCTGGAAGTATTTACACCTTTTCATAGCACTTGTGGATTCTGTAAGTTATAGAAAACCAGGAAGATTACAACATTCTGTTGTAAATTATCCCAGGGCATCATTTATCAGGGAATCTAAGGAAATTAAAACCTGATGGAGCCCAGTGCTTTCTGCCTGACACTTTGTGGCCAGGAGGGAGCAGGGAAAGATGCTCTTCTCTCCACAGTCATGGCTGCAGTTCTGAAGCAGTGTCATTTCATTCTTTCTGGCAGGTCTCAGGGGAGCCATGGCTTTTGCTCTGGCTATACGAGATACTGCCACCTACTCCCACCAAATGATGTTCTCAACAACTCTGCTCATCGTGTTTTTCACCGTGTGGATTGTGGGGGGAGGTACCACCCCCATGCTGTCCTGGCTGAACATCAGGTCAGTATGCAGCTGTGTGCTGGGGAAGCTTCACTTTTCAAGAGGCAGCTGTGCTCATTTGGCATAGTTCTACAGAGCCTGTTTGATGCTTGCTAGAAGCATTTAGAACATTGTATTTTATATATATACATATGTAGGTATTTAGAACATGGTATTTTATAGAGGAAGGTGCTAGTACACTCTGGTGAAGAAAGGGCACTGCTGGGAATTCAGCCTGAAGGTGCTCTGGTGCTCTGCAAGTAGGTATCTAGGTCTCTGTCAGTCCACTAGGATATGGAATAGTGTTGCCTGATAAAGCAGCTCTATACTGAAAAGGAAACTTCACATAAACTTCATATTATACTAAGACCATTCCCTATCTTTTGGCTCTTTGTAATGGGCCCATTAAGGTTTTTTAAGTTCAGTGGATTCTTTAATGGGTGGTGCTAAGCTGAATACTTTAAACAAAACCTGATGTTATCTAAGCAGCTGGGATAAATGGGATCCTGCTGGTCTTCTGGGTGTGTTTCCTCCTGTTTTGAGGAGATCTGTAAAAATGGTAAATTGCATGATTATAGATGTTTGACTATAAATCCTGGCTAATACTTAATACTTTTGACTGCATACATTTTCATATTTGAGAATATCTACCAAGAGATATGCCTAGAGAATCACAAATCAATCATTGTTAAAGACATATATTATAATTCTGGAAGTTTGGGCAGTTTGGGAGACAAATAGAGGGGAATTAAAACAATACATGCTGTTACAAGCCCTTTAGTGCATTTTTCATATGTAAATTTTTTGTGCTCTTTGGCCCTTGAATTTTTTCTTTTTCTTGTTTTCTAATTGTGCTAACCAGAATTTGTGTCCCGCTCTTTTGTGATAGGATAAGAAAAAAAAAACATCCTAGGTAAACTGGTTTCAGTCTTTAAAGAGCTGATTATTCTCAGGAGCTGGTATTGCTTTTGGAAAACTTGAGTGAGCTGCTTGTGGCAATAGGTAGCAGGTGCTTTCTAGGTTGGCAAAAAAGAAAAGGTTTCCCATAAATGCTTATGAACTCTTCTCACAGAAGATAGCATTCTTCCAGCTGAACACAGATGTTTCAGCAGCAATCTCAGCTCTGACTAGCAGCAAACATTTGGAAGTTGGGATTTTTGCCAGAAAGAAGCAACACTTCATGTAGTCAGGCGCTCTGCAGGTCCTATCGTTACTGACAGGTAATGCAACACCTGGTGTGAAGGTCAGCAATAAACCCACAGTCAGTGCAGTTGTGTCAGTAATGGTTGTGAGACACCACCTGATGGTGTGACAGTTATAAGAAAGTTATATAACACCCTTTGAGCCTTTTTTCCTGTTCCCTGTACCTCTTTTGTTGAGGAAGCGTGGCTGGGTGTTTCCTTCAAACCTTGCCAGCCTGCAAGGGACAGATGTGCTGCTGACCAGCTAAGTGAAGAGGAGCTGTGTTCATTGTGCCTGGATCAGAAGGCATCTTCTGAGTGCAGTCAACCAGTACCTCTGCCACAGGGCTCCTTCAGTCATCAGCAGTGTAGGACAGGACTGAATTCCTGCATGTGGCCCAGCCCTTGGCCAACTGCAAAATCATTCTGAGGCAGCAGCTTTTTTTCCTCTCATCCTCCTCCACTGAAACCAGGAAACATCCAAGATGATGCTCTTCCTCCTTTAGCTAATCTAGTTGAGCAGTGGGATTCTGTAAGCCTGGCTGATGAGCTGGTCCTGCAAGCAGAGAGGGCTAACACCATAACACCAGGTGGCTAGGCTTGCAAAAGTCACTACTGTGACCAACAAGGCAGAACAGCTGTAAAGGCTGTGGTACTGTTCCTAGAGAAGGAACTATCAAAAGGCAGATACTGAAGCAGTTCTGAGTGTTTAGCTGTAGTTTTGGGGGGAGATTTATCCACCCTTACCAGTAAGCAGTAATTTTAACTTGTTTGCCATGGTTGACAGAAAATAAAGGGTTCACTTTGACGTTAAAGGAAGGATAACATCTCTAACAAGGGAGCTCTACATAGGAAGCGTTTTAGAGGGCTGTATGAGTCTGCCTACGGCCGGCTCTGTAGGCACTGACCTGCCGGAGGTGGAGTCGGCACCTTCTGGGACCTCCTGAAATCGGGTTTGTGCCAGGAGGTGGCGGCCGTGTGCAGCTGATGGAGACTCGGGCGTTCGGGGCCAGTGAGGCACCCTCAGGGGTTGGAACACTCTCTGCTGGGGGGAAAAAAAAAAAGAAAAGAAAAAAGAAGTAGTCTTGGTTTTACAGATTTAAAAAAAAAACGGGGACAAATTATTTTCCAGCTGAATTTTAAAGTTAAGCCAGCTATCTCTTTTCCATCCCCTGGCAGAGGTAAACAGGAGGAGATGAAGGGGATGCTGTGCCAGTGCCTCACTCAGCAGCAGAGTGCAGTGCTGATGCAGTCCTGAGGCTGTGCAGTGGGTAACTCGGCTCAGGATGCTTTCTGAGCCTTGGCACTGGCCTGTTAATTTCGATTGCCAGAGGCTGGAAATAAGGGGTGGTTGTGTCCAGGATTATTTAGCAGAAAAGAGGTTACAAGATAAAAGGTGGTTTGCTTCCTAGATAAAGTGAAGAGATGTAAAAAATTATGGTTAGAATCTCGTGGGGACTCCTAGGATTCCAGTTCTGATGTGAAGGTCATACCAATTGTATCCTGGTTGACTGAAGGAAGGAAGGGAAGAAGGAAAGAGGAAAAGAAGTCTGGTGAGCCATTACCAAATCCTCACAAATAGCTGGGCTTTCCTCAGTGTGGCTGTGAATAGAAGGCCCATGTCTGGGCAAGGCAGAGGAGCCAAGACAGACACCAAAACCAAAGGGACTTATTTAAGGTGGTGCCTGCATGATTTAAGCAGAACCACACCAGAGACTGATTCCAGCCAGGGGTGTCAGCCTGGCCCAATACCACTGAGTCCATGGGGAAGCAGCTGTGTAGAAACAAAGGGCAACACCCACTCAAGGATCCAGAATTGCTTTGCTGTGGTTAGAGGAAGAGGCCCATGTCTTTTGGCCACACTGTTACTTGTGTGGCATTTGGGATGTGTGCTTGGTTCTTTACCTACTCTTGGTCCCTTCCCTCTCATGATATGAAATATTAAGAGGAGGTAAAGGATGGAAAGGCTAACATGAAAATTAAGTTTTGGTAAAGTAAAAAGAAGTATAAGGGGGGAAATAGGCAAAAAATACTCTCTGCCTCACCTTGCTGTTCTGAAAATTTCAGATATTTGGATGAGCAGGTATTTTTTTCAGATAGGGTGGGTTATCAGGGACCACTGACCAGGCTTTCATGTATAGCTAAACAAAGGACCTATGGTTTGTAGCAGAGACTTAACTTCAGTTTACTGCTTAACTGGTTGGAAAAGTGAGATCACAGCCTCAAAATCTGAGTAAAAAAATAACAGGATTTTGATTTCTGCCACTTGACACTGGGCAGATTAAAAACTAACACCAGAAACTCGAGTCAAGGCCATGATATCATGTGTTAGAGTTCCTTGGCTGACTATCAGTGAGATGCATCCAAGCATTTGAGTGGTAAACAGTTACATTTTCTTAGTAGCAGATTTTTTTTTCTCAGAAATAAAGCATGACTTGGATATTAAAAGTACAGTCTCATCCTTTAAGACCTAAACAAAGAAACAATTTCCTGGCTGAAGCTTTAACAGTTTCAGCAAACTCGAGAGCCATGTAAATCAAAACCACTGGTGAAATTCCTCTTTTCAAAAAAAATAGCTGACTTCTTGTTTCATTTATCTGTCACAGGAAAAAGAGGGAATTCCTAGCATTTGTATTGCAAAACAATGTGTTTTCCATTTTTCATCAGAGGTAAAGTGGCCTGGTCCTTTTCGTGTTGGGTGAAGCAACACACAGGTTTAGTGCTTTCCTCTCCTTCATAACCTGCTGCAAATGTGGAAGTTATTGCTTCTTTTAATGAAGTCACTTTAGTTATACTTAGAAACCTTTTTATAAATCTCAAAGCATTATACCTCACACTTTAAAATACTTTAGGTTTCCTTTTGCCATGAAAGCTAAAGGTTGAACAGACAATATCAACTTAGATATTTAGTGCCTTATGTCTGACTTTACATATGCAATCATTCAAAGAGCTTTCTATTTATTTCCTTTTCTCTGTTCTTGTTTTCTGAAACACAGCAATTCACACCAGAGAGAAAAAGTGGGGGGAAGACACTGCAGGAGTTGGGTTGAGACACATCTAGAACCCATAGATAACATGAGTTGAACTGCCAGGCTCTGGCAAGCCTCAGCCACAGGTTTCAGGAGTCATTGTCTTGGTTAGGTGAAGTAAACAAATACCCAAAGGCATCCTAAAAACCACCTGAGACAACTTTTCCTAATTCCAGGGGATTTTAGTGATTGGGTTTTAATTTTTTTAAAACATGTTGGTGGGAGTTCTCTTCTTTCTCAGCCATCTTCTGAGAAACAGTTGAACTCTTCCAAAATAGCTAAAATTTTCCAAAAATGCTGCACTCATTACAGACATCTGGGAAAACTTTAGTATACTAACTTGGCAAAGATACAGGAAAGAGAAAGAAATTGTAGAAGGGAAGTTATTGGGCAGTTTTTAATTTTAGTTTTTGCTGTACATGCAGAACCATCTCAGAGATGGCCTTGGGGAGCAGAGTACTCTGACCTGGAGTGTATGTTGGCATGGGAAAAGAGCTATTGAACCTGGAATCCAAAACAAAGCTATCTAAAGTCTGGTATTTGCCTCAACACTCAAGGATTGGATGAGTACATGCTCTTTTTATCACAAGCTATGGCCTTAAATATTTGGTCAGTCAAGATGTCAGTCTGCAGCCAGGGTGTGTACACCTGTTTTTTCTAAAGTGAGGCCTCTGTGGGTTTCTGATCATCTGGGCTTTTATTTCACATAAGCAAAATATAGTTCTTGACACATGCCTTTGTGGAAAAATATGGGGGGGAAAAACCCCACAGGCTGCTAAGGAATGTATGTGAAAAACACTGGAAGCCAAAAATGCTTTCATTTGTACCTAAAAAAGCCATCCCCAAAACACAACTGAAAGAGGCAAAGCAAAGAGTAAAAGCAGACTCTACTGTGACTGGAGGTTAAGTCAAAAACTGATAGTCAGTTGTTAGCTAAACCAGTGGAGTGATTTAGTGCTTGCTACCAGGTGGTCTGGGGTGCTCTGTAACCAGGCAGTCTTGGTGACCCCTCTCACACATGTATGGCTTCCTCGGACTCTTTCCTGTGAGGACTCTTGCTCTTCCAGATCACAGACAGGCCTGAAGTGGTAGGAATTGCCTTAGGTTGGCTCTGTCTGTGTGCAGCACCAAAGAGAGCTACTGAATATGGTTTTCTGGGGCTGTAGCCTGTCATTCAAACAGATGCTTTGCCAGCTGGGATCTGAACAAATGAAGAATATTACTGGATATGTCAATAATAAATTGCTGCTGTTGCTAATTTTTGTTTTTTGGTCACTTTGTCGTTGCTCTGCCATTGTTCTTCATGTATGTTTTGTCTTTTTTGATTGGGTTGGGGTTTTTTTTGTTGGTTTTCTTTGTTTTGCTGAAGAGTTCTGTAGAGCCCCCATCTCATGAGCATTTTGTTACTCACATTGCATTCTTGTACTGTACCAGAGTTGGTGACCATGTTCCATCGGTGGAAGAGATGAGTGAAAGCCACTGGCTGTATTTCAGGTGACACTGTGCTTTCCCTGATGCCACATTAACCTGGTGCTTGGCTTTTTTCATCTTTGTAACTCTGAGTGTGCACTCTCTTTCTATACTGTGGCATGCTGCTGCTGCTTCTCTTCTGAGACTGCTGTAGATGTTCCTCAGCTCTGAGTCTGTTCACTTACTCTGAGCTCTGACAGCGTGGGTCACACATCATGTCTTTAGTCTAAAAAGGTGGAACTGTAAAACACATTCTTTGGCTCTGTGTGTAGATATTTAATAAAGCAAACCTAGAATCTCTGGCATTGGAAGACCTGAGAGCTGAAAACCACGGATTCAGTCTTATGATCTTTAATCACAAAGGTTTTCTTAGTCATTGCTTGAGGTTATTTCACGTAACTCTGCAGGTTGGAAGGAACTTCATAGATGATTTATCCTGGTCTCTTTGGGATATATTTTTAAAAGCAGAGTGGTATCAACCAGAGAAGACTAGGATTCTGGTTCAGGTTTTTTTTAGAACAGATACATGGTTAGAGAGAGAATTTAAAATAAGATAAATCTCTAACTGACATCTATAGGGGATGTGTATATATATGTCTGTGTGTGTGTATAAAACTATACAGAATATTTATGTAAAGAAAGCTCTTTGGGATGGGGCAATGAAAAGTTTTTCATGTACCTTGTCACAGGTTTCCAGCAAGCTACTAGATTTGCCAGAGATGCAATGTGTTACTTTGTACAGACAATTGATAACTATTATCTATCACAGTCATTCTTGGCTGTTGCCATAGTAATTACACATGTCAAATGTAATAATGCCTGGTGTTTTGGTAGCTTGTCATCCATGGGTTGTAGGGCCTTGGAAAAGTTTCTTGAGTATCAGAAGACATGATTCCACCCGTGTTAAAATGATGTAGTAGAGAATTTGTTGTAGTTCTACATGCCTTTTTACCATTCATTTCCATCCACTTAGTTCAGTTTTGTGTGTCAACCACTTTCTCCCACACTGTTTAAATTACTGAATTATACATAAGCTTAAGGTTTGAGAGATCAAATCTGAGTAGCTGCTCTCCTCCAGTTGGAGTTGCAGCTGTAGGATAAGGCCAAGAAGGCCAGGAGTCAGCTAAGGGCAGAAATGCTGTGCTTTGGTGTTGGGCATTAGGCACTCAAGACTAGTCCCTTTGCTATTACAGCGATCTTAAAGCATGAAAAACCTTTTTTTTGCCTTAAAAAAATATTTTCTTTAGGGAGGAGTGAAGAAATACACTTAATTAAATTGGTTTATTTTTTACTCTAGCATACCCTTGTCTACAGATTCCAATGATTTTCCCAAGGCTGAAATAAAGGTGTCTGAATCTTACATACTAGTAATTGTCTGTACTGAAGGAATAAGGTGTCTGTCAGATACCAAAGTCATTCCAATGGGGGAAATAAATGGATTTTTCAACAATTTTGAAGCATATATGCATTGTTACAGCTGCTCATATTCTTCATCTGAAATCCTCTTGTTAAGAGTTACTTATTTGTACAGCCTTGGGGAATCTGCACACAACTGCTGCAAAAGGGCTCTCAGAAAGGGTGGAGGGGAAAACCAAGATTCTTGCTGGCATCTGCACTACCTTGGCCTTGGCTGTGCCCCTCAGTCCCCATCACAGAGGTTGTGCCACTTCAATAAAACATTGTTTTCACCCAGCACCTGCTCACCTGCCTTTCTCCTATGGGGTTTGAGCAAAACAGCCCAGGCTTTAGCACAGCTGCCCTCTCTGTGCCACTGCCTCTGTAAATTCATCCAGCAACAGTTTAATTTATAAAACAGGCTAAATAAATGAGAGCTGATATCGACCTTTACAGCACATTTAAATTACAGGACTCTTTTAAAATATACTGAGCATGTGAAATGGATTTTTTTTCTCTTCACCACAAGAAGAAAATCAATGTTGAAGATATACATGCATCAGCTTTACTCATACTTTTAATTATTGAAGTATTTAAGCAAGGATGAAGTAACTAAGTGTTTTCTATGCTTCACTGTAAAGGAGGTTGGGAGAGACTTGTCTGTTCTTGGGTATTGTTTTGTTTCTGGTGATAAAGGTGACAATTCCTTAGAATTCTAGGGGCTGGGCCTGTAAAAAAAAAGTGATGCCTGTCATGAGATCAGGGTATATATATAAATCCTGAAACTTAAACAGGCAGGCTTGCAACCAAAAAGTAAAGCTTCCTATACCATTGATGCTAGAGGATAAGAGCAAATTGTTTGAAAGACAGAAAACGTACCTGTGAGAATTCAAATTGAAATGTATTTGGTGTTAATCTCTGAACTGAGGAACAGACTGTGAGAGTGAAATTTTTAAAAGGTGATTTATGGAAAATAATTAATTATAAATATTCAAAATATAAATTCATCTGAAGAATAACTTTGGAAAAAAAATTAAATGGACAAGTCTGTGTGGATATACTATTTCAATATTAAAAGGATGTAAGATGTTTTTTTCCTCAAACTTGACCCATTTTAATATAGAAGAGCTCTCATTTCCTCTTCAGCACAACAGTGAACCCAAATTCCAGATCTGTGATATACAATGACTTTTCACTGAACAGTGTGGTTACCCTGCTTTGGTCCTCCATTAAGCCCCATTGCCCTGCCTAAGGGCAGTTAAATTCCTCAAAACAAATACACAACCTTGTAAGTCAAGTAAAAGCTGAGACACTGACTTGTTTGGTCTTCTTATGTACTGTGAAGTGAATAGGTAGCCCAGGGAGTAAAAACTATTTGGGGAATGCAAACTATGCTCATCTTTTGGAATGAGCTTCTCAAACTCCCCATTCACACTGTCAGCTCCACAGCCAACATGAGCCTGGTTGCTGTGCATAGCACATTGAACCTCCACCCATGTGCAGTTTGGAAAGCCACAAATACTTTTCTTTATTTTCATATGTACTTATAAAGGAGTGTGTAATCTTGTATACATGTATATGTGTATATTGCCGTAGTGAGTCGGTTCCCTGGTGTTGCTTGTCAGCTCTCTGCTTTAGATAACCAGTTTCCCTGCCAAAACCCCTTTCTTATGAAAAACCTGAACATAATTACGAGGATTAAAGGCCAATCCTGGATAGGAGCCCTATGTGCAAGGATGGTTCAGCAATAAGATGCTTTCTAACTCTGCAAAAGCCAGTAACAGTTTCTACTTAACACATTATTCTGTCAATACCCATCATGTCATTACACAAACCCTGCCTCACTCAGATGGGAGCCTGGTTAGTCTTGTTAGTCCACTGTGGCTATGTTGTGTTAGGTGAATGAAACCTGCAGCAAATTGATGTTGTGACTCTTTATAAAATATTTTTTTGTGCTTCCCATAGTGCATTAAAACTTGGAGTGTGTGTGTCTTTTTAGAATTGTGTATTTCAGCCATTCTAAGATTTATCTGGCAGTTATTTGCTATGGGAAATATTTAGGCTGGGCTTAGTCCTTAGTTTTTGGTTTCTTCCTGTGGGACATGAGGGATACTCTCCACCGAAGAGGAAGTCATCCACTTTTTAAAGCAAAAGTAGTATTTTCCAGTGTTCTAAAAAAACTGGCAACAAAGGTAAGCAGTTAAAGTTGATGCTGACATAGAGTTAAAGCAATTTCTTGAGTGAAAAATATCTTATTTATAGCTATGTAACTGCAGGGGAGTAATGGACAGCTCTTCCTCAATCTATTCTTATAACCTCTCTGATGCAGCTTTGCTGGGTGCTTAAAGTGCTTTAAAAATACATTCTGCCAAACTTACAGCATTTGCAACCCTCAGTAATACCACTTGCTTTGTTTTCCTAATGTTTCTGTAGGGTTGGGGTTGACCCAGATCAGGATCCTCCACCTACTAATGACAGCTTTCAAGTCTTACAAGGAGTAAGTAATTACATAACTTCTCTATTAGGCTGATCTTGTTTTATAACTAAGACAATAGAGAGCTGCAGAAGTTGTATGCATGGATAAAACCTTTCTTTCTTAGCTCCCAAGTCAGTAGGGGATTTGCTTTGCAATATTCAAGTAATGCCCACTGAAAAACATTCAGTGGTGCTGGATATAATGCTGTCCTGTTCACATTTTTCTGTATATCTAAGACATCACACACCTTCCCAAATCTACTAATACACTCTATATAACAATGTGCTTTCCTCTTCCCCTACCTGCCCAACATGCCTGCTTTTAGCATGCTGCTGTATAAGTAGTTCCTCTCATTTCAGAGGTAATACTCCTGGCTCCTCTTCCTTAACTGATACCAAATTTTGGCCCTTGGACTTGCTTAGAATCCAAGATTAAGTTTGCTAATCTGATATTGACTCTCATATACCAAACCCACATGCCAGCTGGATCCTGCCTGGACTGCCTATCCCCTGAGTGAAGCAGGAGGAGCACTGGGAAATTGTCACTTGTATTCAGCAAACTTTTGCTGTGAATCTTTAGTGAAGCTTTCCAGGCATCAATAGCAACTCAAGAGTTGACTTTTTCCCCCTGAAATATGCTATTGGCAAATAAGATTATTGGAAGAATGTTGCTCGTAGCAGAATTTTGTTTTGCTTATCCATAAACTGAGTTGATTCACAGGAGGAGAGAAAGGTCTGGAAAAAAACCAACAGAACAACTCAAAAATTCCTCAGGCTTAACTGGGAGTTTCCTCTGTCCAGGCCTTGGCTTGCACTCTTCCAGAGTTCTGCTTGACACTGATTGTTCAGCATCACAGCTGGTTGCTTATGTAGGAACCTACTTGAGGAAGTTGAATGATGAGTAACTTGGATCTAGAGGATGTTTAGGGAACAAGTGTTGTATGATCATGCTGGTATTCAGGCTGGTCAAAACCATGAATATATTTGGGATTAGCTTCCTTCTTAGTGGTTTCTCCTGCTCTGTTGTTTTTTGGTTTGTTTTAATCCTTTCTTTTTCTTTTCCTCTTACATGTAGTAGGTAAGAGTTACTTGCTCAGGAAGAGTCTCTTTCATTGCAGAAACTGCACTTGGCATTTCTTGTTCTTTGAAAAAGCCTGTGCCCAGCACAAAAAATAGATGCTGAAATGGTGGAGCTGGCTACCAGTAAGGGTGAATTTTGTTTTGTAACTATCTGGAAGCAACCAGAAGTCCAGGCCTCAAAACAGCTTTTACAGTGAAGGCCACAATTATTGTATAAAACCAAGGTCAGGAAGTATCATGGAAAGATGGCTGTGGCCACTTCAGGCTGAGCTTGCCAGTAATTGAGGAATTGCTTTAATGGCAGAGAGAGCATGGGTATTCTGTTCTCATTCAGTGTCTGCTGTGGAAACATCATGTTTCCTTTTTCCCATGTAAACATAAAGAACTTACCCATTTGTTTCCCTCTTTAGCTGTGCATTGCATTGCTAATGTAGTCTTTAGTCAGTTCCCTTTGGATTCATCTTCTCCAAGCCAAGATTAGCAGTATGTCACAGTTAAAGAAAATATATCATTTGGGATGGGGGAGGGAGTGAAAATTAATTTGGTTTAACTCTTGGTGGATCATGGATTTTTTGCAGGTCAGAAGTACACAGTGTAATACTGTCTTGTTCTTTTGGAATATGATTCATACAAGGCATTAATTTGTTTTCCTGTGTTTAAGTCTGGCCTCTGGCCACAAACAACCCCCACCCCCACCACTCACACAACAAACAACAAAACAAAAACACAAAGCAAAACACTCAAACCCTCAACAGTAACAAAAGTAAACCCAAATGCAGCTGCAGACCAGCAGGTGTGATGATTTGCAGCATGGCTAGTTAAGAGATTATATTTAACACTGTTAGGCCTTTCAAGGCTGATCCAGCATTTCTGAGATTTGCACGACCTCCCTCAACTGGATTTTCTGTTAACCATGTTTCTTTTAAATGTGATATATTTCATCAGGTTTCTGAGAATTTATCAGATATGCTAATTGCCCTTCCAAGGAAGCAACAGGTTTAAGGAAAAAACATCAAAACTGGAGTTAAGGAAGCCAAGCAAGCAATGAATAGGAATCAGTCTTGGAATATCAATTTGGCTTATTTGTCAGTTTTGAAGTTATTTCTATATCCTTTACTCAACTAACAATAAGATAAGGTTTTAGGCTCCAGGGAATTTGGTGGTAGAGGAGTTTTTAAGGTAACTTGAGTGCAATGAAGACAGCCTGGTTCTCTGCAGTCATTTCTGGTCCTTCTAGGGAAAGTAAACTCAGTATGAGCAAGCAGCTTTCTTCTGTGTGCCAAGTACAGTATTGAAGTAATTTGGCTTTTTTTTTTTTCTTGACAGGTCATTATAGTATGAATTATTGGAGTGTATAATTTTGCATTTTTCTCCTGAAGTAACTGAATATGTTTTTATCTTACTTTTAGGATGGCCAAGATTCTGCACGAAGGAACAGGACGAAGCAGGAAAGCGCTTGGCTTTTCAGGCTGTGGTATAGCTTTGACCATAAGTATCCTTTTGAAAACACAGTTTAGTTTCAAGGCATGAAATGTTCACTTTTTTCCTTTCCATGTACCCATCTGCAGCATTAAGCACTTGATCCTTCCCCCATTTGACTCTCTCAAGTATTTGACAGGCTCAAGGCACGGAACCGAAGGTTGAACTCACTGGCTCAGCAGTCAGACCTTTCCTTTCCCTAATGCATGGTGTGTGACACTTGCTGGAGGACAGAAACCAGTCAGTTCTAGGAGATGAACTACCTTCCTAAACAGTAAGACAGACAACTAGCTATTTCAGGTCCTCTGATTTGTTCTATTAATCTGTTCTCATTTTCACTGATGCTCATAGGACAAACGAGGTTTCCAGTTCATTGCACATGTCTAAGCCTCGACTCATTGCTTTGCAGAGCCATCTGCTCTTGTGATGAAGTCCCAAAATCTGTGGTTGATTTCTAAAGAGGAAGTTCAGGAACTAAAAATCTACATGAGATCCAGCTTATCTCCTTAAGTATATCCAGAAGTTACTATGGATGTTAAAGCAGAGTGTCTCTGAGTGTATACAGTATTGTACAACCTTTCTGAAGTTATTACTATAGTATTTAGATAACCCTAAGATTCTGAGCAGTTTTTGTGTAGCTGTCCTGTATTTCATGCTTGTAACTCAAAGAAATTTCAATACTGTATTCCTAGTGATTTCTAGGGCAGCTAAACATACACAATGACCCTAATATACACAATAGGGCCCTAATGTTCTTGCAGCTTGCATATGAGTCTCTTCATTGGGGTCTTGGCCTTTGATTGATGAGAGACTGCTGGGAGTGGTTGGAGCACAGTAGTTTCCCTCTATGCCTTGTGCATGAGGCTTTCCCACCTAGGCAAACCCAGGTAGAAAGTTGAAAATGTTTGGATTCTAATAGCAGTTGCATCTTTGGGATAAAACCTGTTTGTGACCAATGCTTTCAGATGCAGTAGTACTGACCCAAAACACAGAAGGGAGTGTATGTACTACTTTAAATAGTCATAAGTGTTCATAATTCCAAGTTAACTCTTTGAGTTAACTGGGCTCAAAGTGCCTCAATGTCAATTTTTATTATTATTAAAAAAAAAAAGAGACTTTGGTGTTAAAAGCATGAAGGGATCTGACTGTGGCTGACTGCTTCTTTTTTGTCATTTTAAGACTGAAGCAGAGCTGTCCTCTTCCTTTGCCTTTACAAAAGGGATGTGCTTGATGAAAGGAGCAGTTGGCAATGCTGACTTCCCTCAGCTGATGCTTGCAGAGGACAGTCCCTCCCCAGCAGCTGCAGCAAGGGTGGGAGGAGTGCCTGGAGAAAACTGTAGCCTAACTACCTGTTTCACAGAAGCTTAAAGGATCCTGATAGTACATTCCCCTTTTTTTTTCCACTGGTGGCTAGCAATATTTAGGAAAAGTTTCTGTGAAGTTTGTGCCAAGGTAACTGACACTGAGAGGTAAAAATCTGCTCCTTCTGTTAGAAGAAGGCATTGGATAAGCATTGGCTGGGTGGGCTTAAATTGCACAGATGGGATGATCTTTAGAATTGCCACCTCTGTATTCATGGTTAAATCTCAAAAGATATTTTGCTGGTGCATTCACTTGGGTTCTGGGTAGAAAGGCAGATTGTCTCAAAATTCATTCTTTGCAAGAGAGCTTAACTTGAAAAAGATCTGAGTAAGTGATGGAAAAGTGTGTTCCAAAGCTCACTGTTGCCTGCAGAGCTCTGTACACATGGATAAGCAGGAACTTTATTCCTGTGGAATGCAGAGTTCATTTAACCTTGTGGGCTGCTCCCTGGGTTCACCCACAACTGTTAAACATGGAGAAAACTGCAAGTTTGATGAAGTAGCAGATGTCTTTAACTGGGCTTGTTTTTCACGGCTGAGTTGCTGCCTGTCTGCCACAGGGCAGTGTGAAGCCCGAGTTAGAGCAAGGGCCAGGAGCTCCTTTCTTTCCAGGAATGGGTGTAACCACACTCTTAGTGAAGGAGGAAAGGAGGAAACATAACTCTGCTCGAGTAAACAGCTATGCCAGCCTCTGCCAAAGGAAGGGATAGCTCTCTGCTAAAACAACCTCCTTTTTAACCCCCTGTTTGCTCCAAGCATATTAATCTGTTGGGATGATCAGGGAAACTGTTATATTCTCTCTGTGCTTAGAGGCCTAAGAAAGTAACTAGAATGCCTGCAGTTTATATATTTGTGTTTAAAATAACCAGATTGATTAATGTGCTAGTCAAGATCAACATGCTACTCTTTAACAGAAATGCATATTTTGCCTCTGGGGTATTTTTTTCAGGCATATCATCAGTGTGGAGTACTCGTGTGAAAAGTATGGATTTACCTGGGAACAGAGCTGTGAAAGAGGTGTAAAGACACTTTCCTTCCCCACCCCCATGTCCCCTCAGTGTAATTTAGGTCACACTGCTTTCCTACATGGTTCTTGCAGTTTTCCCTTTGCCTTTCTGAGGCTCTGTGTGGTACATGTATGTGCCCTGCAGAAATGTCTGTGAGCATCACCAGGGTAATATCTCTGGTTGCACCTCTGTGGCTCAGTAACCAGCAGATCAAGTGGCTATACTGCTTTGAGGATGTTGAATGAACAGAATTTCTTTATGTTGAGCCACACAGGAATGTCACCTTGCTACCTCTAGCTTGCAACTTGCTGCCATCCTCAGAGCAGAAATACCCTTGGACCTTTCAACACTAAAGCACCTTTGCTTTCTCCTTTTTACTTGAGAGCACAGGAACTGGAAACACTGCAACTGTTTGAAACTTGTAAGAAGAAAGTTAGCTAGTTGTCCTTGCAGAAGATGAGTGAGTAAAGAAACTGCCTTTGAAACAATCAAGGGGAAAATGTTGGGAGAGTGTTTTATGTACTATTATTGCATATCACAGTCCAAGGGCAGAATCACATTTATGTACAATTGTCTCTTTATTTTTAATAGTGGTTTTTGAGCACTAGTGTGTTTTCCTTAACTACTTAAGTTATTTAAAGCCAATTCTCACTCACAGTGGCCCTCCGTTGACCACAACACTCCCCAGCTGGTGTGGCCTGATAGCCCGATGTCTGACAAGTCCCCAGGTTTATGATGTGAGTAGAACAATTCAGTGCTTCTTTGTTTTGTTTTTTATTTATTAAAATTCAGCAAATTAGTGGTTTTTCTTTTTAGGTAGTGTTCTGGTTTCAGCTGGTCTGATGGACATACTACAAGAAAGTGCTGGTTTTCCTAGGCAGAAAAGATTTAAGATACTCTCCCCTGAGGCAAAAGCTTCTGTTGTTTGAGATCAGGAATTATCTTGTTGTTCAAATACTACATTAGAAAAATAACATTTAAGGATATGGGGAATTTACACACTTAGTCAACAACTCAGTTCAGTGAATCAGTTCAAAATATTCAGTCCCTTCTCAAGACTTTTGGACAAGATTCTTTCCCTGCTGCTGCTAAACTTTGAGGTCTCCTTAGAGATATCATCGACACATTTACCCAGCTGGAAAGAAGCCTGGCAGTGCTTCCCTTCATTGTTTCCACTGTGAAATTTGAGATCAGATTTCAGAAACCGTTAATCAGTTACTTATCAGAGTCTAGCAGGTCACTACACTGTCTTTACAGCCATGTCTTGCAATAATTAATGCTCTCTTCTCTTATTACACTTGCAGGATCCTGATACTTGTCATTCCTATCTGTACAGTGCCTCTGAAATCTACAACTTTTCATGAGCTGCTTGTAAATAAAACCATAGTACTATGTGGGATATCTCAAATTTGTAGATTCTCTAGGATATTAATATCTCTATGCTCAAGTAGTCTTGGACCAGTTGTCTATTAATCCTCTCCTAGAGAGTTATGAATTCTAATTGCAGCTTTGAAATCTTTCCCTACATTTCTTTGTGGGTAAAATTAGCATCTTGCTTGTACTTGATAGAAAAATTTCAAAGACCTTTGAGATACCTGTTGCCTATTTGGAGCTATTAGTAATGCAAGAAATTGGCCTTGTTCCCATCTTTGCAGTGGCACTGGAGTTCTTAAAACATGTCTAGATTGGAAGGCATCCATCAGACCAATTACCCTACTTGTGCATTGCCTGTATGTCTGTCTATGTATGATCCTATGAGAGTAATTGTCCAGTAACTGAGGATCTAACCAGAATCAACATGCAAGCTTTGACTCTCATTTTCTCTAATAGTTGGCTCTTTTTTGTTCTTTTTTGGTTTTTTTCTTCTCATTACTCATCATTGTTGGCTACTACCAGATGTGGAAACTTATTATTTAATGAATTGGCTCAGTGATACACACAGGACATTAACTTTGTTAAAAATGCTTGTAAGGTTGTATATCTTGTTAAGGTGAATAATGTGGAACTTTCCTATTGTATTCTCTTTTCTGTTCCTGTTTCAGTGCAGTTCTGTATTTGTCTCTAGGAAAGAATACAATTTTGAAGTTTTATTTCTAGCTTCTTTTCAAGACTTCTGAACCCTGCAGTTGCTTTGTGTCTTTTTGTTTCTTTACATGACTGACTTTGCTACAGCACTTGGCTATGACATTTCATTAGTGGTTAAAAAGCTGTGGAATCTTTTCTCTTAAATGCAGGTGAAGCAATAGAGACAGCCATGTCTTTTTTGGGACAGAAACTGCTTGGAATAGTGCTTTTGCGAGGTATTTCCAGGAAAATTAAATGGCACACCTGTGAGAATTAAAGACTGAAAATTTTCAGTTAAACAACAACGAAAATGTCTGTAAATGTTTAATGAAGTATTAATAACTGTAAAATATGTTTCCCAAAGAAGTATTAAATCCTGGATCTCATTCCAGGTGCATGTCTGAGTTATGGTATCTATACAGGGAAGAAAGCAATAAGTATCTGTCTATACTGACTGTATATCTGTATATTGTTTTTAACTTCTGTTGTTTCAGTTTTGTTTTTTTCTCCTCTGACTTAGAATTCACTCTCACTTCCACAAGTGTGAGTAGGTCTTTTTAATTAAATGCAGAGAGGGGTTACAAAGTCTGAAAGTCAAATAACCCTACAATGTAGCCCACCCACAACTTATTCTGCAAGGTGAGATCGTGTCCTCTAAGCCTCAATTTGCATGGAGCATGTGTAGGGCTCTGAGTCAGCCCAGGGGTGAGGCACAGTGGATTTTTTCCAGAGATGATGCCACTGTTCCTTGCTGACATTCTCCCACTGATTTAAGGCTGTGCCACTAGGCTGTTTCCAACCCAGACAGACAAGTTGGAATTTAAATCATGAAAAGTTGCTGCAGCTAAATTTTGAAAATGATAATTTTAATCACTATTTTTCTCTTCTGGTGTTATCTTCAGTGCATGACCAGTTGGCAGGGCTTTCCAGTTTATCCCAAAGTGATGTAGGTCAGTTATTTTGCCCTTCCTTTTGAAAAGTTCTTTGAAACTTTTAGTAATTCTCTGTTATATGAATCATTTATTCCAACTGAAATAAGCACTCCTGGGGATATTTTTTCATTGTTGTTTGTTTGTTTTGGGGCATGTTTTGTCTTCCACACTCTTCCACACTTTAAAAAAAAGTATAATTCTTGTATATGCACAGTATGACAACTTGGTATGAAACTAGAAGGAATTGAAGTAATTTATAAATGCGGAAGCCCAGTTTTGCAATCTTTGGAGGAGATAACTCTCAAAATGGATAAGAAAACTGTTCAGCCAGGCTTCCTCCTTCCTCCTCCTTGGTGGTTCTAGCTTCATAGCAAAAATTGCTTAGGGAATTTAAATTCAGCTGAGAAAGAGAGAAACTAAACAGAGCATCAGGTTTAAGTTGGAATATATTTTGCATGCATGGTACTTGATGCTTTCATTTTGAGCCACAAGATAAGTAACTTCTGATGCAAGTTTTGTTATCTGTGCTGCCTGTGTTGTGTTCAGCACCAGCATTTGTGACGACTGCCAGCACTTTGCCATGTGCATCCTACTTTGCTTGTGCTTCTTTTTATGTTATCCTAGGAGGCAATAAAGACTGGCTTTGTAAGCAGTAACTAATTTTAAATAAGCTTTTATAATAAAAAACATCTCTAGCATGCATACTTAGGAGCATGAACAGCTTTTACCACACACAGGATAAGACTGCAGGGAGGTCCCTCAAGGTTATGGTCAGCACATCCAAGCAGAACTCAGAGCAGAGCTTTGGATTCAGGTATTTTGCCATTCTAATGTGTCAGTTTAAGTAGTGTCATTCAGAACTGTGTTTTCTGAGTGAATTGAAGCCTTTCCTACAGAACTGTAGGGGATTGCAGAGGCCTGTTTAGGGTTATTCTTGGGAGTATTTCAAGTCTCTGTGGATCTGTTTGGATACATTTCCTGTCTTTCTTGAAAGAATTGTTCATGCTGCATGAAGCACGATAGGTTTATTCACCCATCCTCTTTGTTTGCAAACATAGTAAACCTATACAGTACATGAGATTTTTTGTGGGTGTTCTCTGGGGAAATACACGAAATAAAATCCATGCTGCTTGCAGTATTATTCAGAATGGAAACAAATAAAGTGGACCTTGGCTTGTATGAGGCAATATTTGTTCACTACCTCGAGAGAAAGCTCAGTGTTTTCTCTGGAACTGATTGTGTTTACGTACATGTAAGTGTAGTGTAGCCTGGGACAAACCAGCAAAGGCTGAGTTAGGGCTTGCCTGTGACCCTCTCTTTCAGTATCGTGCTTCCAAGAGCTTCCCAGCCTTTTGGGGAAGCTCAAGTGTAGTGTGTTCTTACCAGTTTCTTACCTCACAGATGGCTGCGAGGGTTCACTGTTCAACAGCACTGTGGAGACAGGAGGTGCTTTGGGAGCTTGCTGCAGCCACTTCACGTATGGCCCTGGTATGGCAATACCTTCTGGTGCTCTGATAGCTCTGCCTTCCCCTCCTGGGCTCTTCTCCAAGGGCAAACACCATGAAAGGGGATGGGTGATAGACCTTTGCAGCTTCTTCGACGTTTTAAAACATAATCAGTCAACAGTCACAAACTGCCTGCTTCTTGCTCATTTTTCTGACTTTCAGCCTTATTTGAATGTCTCTTCTTCAAAGCAATATATATCCAGATATCAGATTTTCTCAAACTGACTGTTTTGTGATCCTTTTAATCATTTTGGTCTTGTGCCTCAGACTCTTACTTTTTTGCAACTAAAAGATGGCAAAGGCTGTTTCTGCCAATTATAGCTGAACCCTTTAATTTCTGCCTTTTTTTTTTCTATTTAAGATGCTGCCAGTAGTTCAGTGTTTTCTTTGCAATCAAAAAAAGCAAGTGTCCTAACCTGTACTTGCTCTTTGAGAACAGAGCTCTCTATCAGACTAACCCTGTCACAAAAAAACAGTGATAAATTTGGATGCCATTAAGGTTCTGAGAAATTAGCATTCCTTGGAAACAGGGCTTGTCTTGCACCCAACCTTGAACTGCACCATTTTTTTCGTTGATTTTGGCAAACTCCTGTCACCTTTTCTAGTCCTCCTTAGTTAAACATTCTGTATCATCTGGAGGCTTCTGCTGCTTTATTTTGTCTGATTATCTTTCTGACATAATGACAGGAAGCTTTCCCAGGAAGTTTTATTTAGCCAGGAGCTGCATTTTTCATCATGGACAGGTTAATCAGCATTTTCAATCTCCAGTGCCCTGAACTCCTGTTCTGCAGCAGAGGCAGTGCTTTCTGTTCATGTTGATCACAGCCATCTCAGCTCACAGGGCCTGTGCCCCCCTTCCTTTGCTGCAGTGGAAGAAAATAATGTATTTTGAGGTCGTACCTGATCGGTGTCCAGCCTACCGAGGGAACAGCAGTACACACACCTTTCAGCTCCTGCTAAGCAGTATGGAGCCATCCATGTGGGGAAATAATTGCTTTCAGTTGCAAGAAAGCAAGCTTATAGTACTGATTAGAATTTTCTTCACATATGAAGAAAGCCAGTTTTCTGACCAATTCAGCTATTTTGCCTTTTACCATGTTAAACAGGAGTGGGACACGGTACAGCTGCTTGTTGTTGCAAGTGCTGTGATAGAGAATTTAGGTGTTTTATTACTCTTTATCATTTTCTATTCTCTGATTATATATTTCCTTCCATCTCTGCCAAAATAAATTCACAGGGTTTTGTGAACCACTTTCTTAAATGATTTTGAAAAGAAAGCACATCAGAACTAGTTACAAAACTATGGAGCAAGCATTTTCTTGTATCCATCCTTTATGGCTCAGGAGCATCCCTAAGAACTAGGTCAACTAATTCTTTATTTAGTAACAAGTAAAAGTAAGGAGATAGTTTGAAAGAATATTGGTAGTTATTGATCTATAACAAAAAATGTTGAGGAATCCTTGAATATAGAGATTTTGGGCCTTATGGGTTCTTATCAGTTAGCATGAAAAATTTACTAATGAATTTGACTAATTAGCAACAGATGCAATTCTGTATCTGGAGTGACTCAGCTGTGCTTGATGTCTTTGTCCTTTACTGCCTTCTAAATTGTCATGTGAAACCCACTATGTGCCACTCATCTCTTGCACCTCTGGTGTACTTCCAGTGCTACTAAATCCCGGGTTACCCGCTCCATAACCTAGTTCTTGGCTTCAGCTCCCTCTCATCTCTCCCCAGTAGCAGTAGTTATACAGGGAACAGTAAGCTGATTTGCAAACACTGGGTTCAAGGTTATTTTTAACATTTCTTAAGGTGGAACCTTATCTCTTTTGTACTGACATGCAGGTAAATTCTTCAGTTATGTTCTAGGCAAAGAAAGATGTTGTGCACTGTATAAAGATTTTTCTTCTTTTTTTTTTTTTTTTCTTTTTTTCAGAATCAGGAACAGCTTAGAGAAGAGGATTCTGATTTTATTCTGAATGATGGTGACCTTACCGTGACATATGGTGATACAACAATAACTGCAAATGGTTCTTCTGGCCCCCATACAGCTACCACTAACCTTGACAGCAGGAGAACAAAAAGTAGTTCAGAGGAAGCACTGGAACGTGATTTGGGAGCAGCAGATCATGAAGTTACAAGCAGGGGTACCCGGCTAGTATTTCCTCTGGAATACAATGCATGATTACTGACTCAGTAAAAATAACTCTTGCTCTGTGAATGGATCAAGGAAGACTGCAGGCCACTGTGTCACTTGAGGTGGGGGTGTTTGTTTAAACAAGTTAACATGCATAAGTGGTTTTACTAGGGTCTGAAGATGTCACCTGTTTTCTACTCAAGATGCTGACAGTGGGGTTTTCTATATGTCTGAAAACAGACAAATGAGAAAACTGGTTATTCTCCTCTTTCCAACTGCTTATCAAATCCAAGTATAACTAGCATGCTGCAATTGTCTTGTTCAGCTGCAGCAGCTCTCTCTCTGAAGAGAGGTACATGAAAACGTTGTCATAGAACTGAGCTTGCCTTGGCTTAGCTTGAGAATGTGAAAGGACAACTATAAACTTGATAACTGTTAAGAGACAAAAAAGATTGTGTGTGTGTATCTGAACGCGGAGAGATCCATCGTTATCTTCTCTCGTGAGGCTGAGGAAGCTCAAGTGAAATGGATCAGTAAACATTAGGGCTACACATGTGTGAGTGAAAGACTGGGGAATCTGTTACTGCAAACTGTACTTAATCTATTTCAGGGAAAAAAAGGGAAAACAAGATTTCTTCACCGGCCAGCTGTTTAAATAGGAAGGCAATGAGAGCTACTTGTCCCTTTAGCTTTGGGCAACTCGACTATTACTCTTAGCCTAACTTCTAGTGCCTCAAAAGAAAACCATCCAGCTTCCCATGGTCTAAGACATACCTGAAGCCAACATGAGCCTGGAGCCAGGCTCTCTCGGGTAGCAGTCACAAAGTAAAACTTTCTTTCATGTGAAGATAGCTGGAAATTTGGGCTGGGGAAAACAGGAGGAGGGGAGAAAAAAAAGAGAGGGAAAGAGAGAGAACAGTATTGAACTTGCATGGAACCAGGAGGTTTCATATGGCTCAGAGGAATCCATGGACTCTGCTTACACTTCTTGTGTGTGATAAACAGCAAACATCTAATTAAACAGACAAATACTACTGTTTTTACCATTTGTGACTATCCTAAAAGAAAGCTGTTTACCTTTGTTCTCTTTCGCAGAGTAGATGTGAAACTTCAGTGGGGCATTGCACAACAGAATATAAGCTACAGAAATGATAAACTGTAGTATCATCTTAAATGTGAAAAGGGAAAAATCTCTGACTAGTATTTAGCCCACTTACACGTAGGCTAGCTTTAACTTATTGCTAAATGCTTTTTAATTTCCAGATGAGGAGATAATAATTGTCTTTGCCAATAGCTGAAAATGTATGCTTTGAAGAGCCTTTCAGCTATTTAAAGCATGCTAAAATGTGATTTCATTCTCATGTCTCAAAAGATTTATTTTTTTAAAGAGTTCTGTGGCCCACTAATGTGATGTAATATCAGTTTGTCCAAAAAGTGTGTTTTTCTTGCTGCCATTTCAGTTGTTCCTCTCATAAAATTGTGTGTGAGTAAATACCCACTCTGTTTTTCCTTAACTATTAAACTTATTGGGCTAACCTCAGTACCAGAACTTCCTGCTGCAGAGAAACATTGCAGTTGTGTTGTCTAGTCTGCTTTCTTTCAAATGTGCTCTCTAATGAGTGATCTACCTCTGTTTGTCCCTCAAAGGTAAATTTATAAAAGGTATTGATCTGTAATGACTGTCTCACATTATAAAGAAAAGAGACACGAGGAAACCAGAAGTCTTTTTGTGGAAAAATTGTAAACCCAATATAAAATCACAGCATATTCACAGCTGGAAGGATCACTGAAGTCCAACTCCTGTTCCTGCACAGAACCATCCCCAAGGGTCACACCATGTGCCCAAGAGCATTGTCCAAATGCTTCTTGAACTCTGGCAGGCTGGTGCTGTGACCACTGCCCTGGGGAGCTCTTCCAGTGCCCAACCACCCTCTGGGTGAAGAACCTTTTTCTGATATCCAACCTAAACCTCCCCTGACACAACTTCAGGCTACTCCCTGGCTACTTCCTGGCTACTCCCTGTCACTACAAAGAAGAGATCAGTGTCTGCCCCTCCTCTTCTCCTCATGAGGAAGTTGTAGACTGAGATGAGGGAGATTTGTTCTTAAATGGTGCAGAGTAACAAACCCTGATGAAGATCACTGAGCAGAGCAACTCCTTTTCAGGCCTGCATTTGTTTTGTGCAAAAAAACCCAATTCACTTCCCTGGGACCACAGGCAGTTAATCAGTTAAAGCTGAGGAGCCATGAGCAGACCCTGTGACTGCCAAGAGCATTGCTACAAGCAGGGGAACAACACTGGAATTTTCAGGGTGCTTTCCACGAAAGGTGCTCCAAGTGCTGCTCTATCTCCAGTTATCAGAAAGGAGGAACACTATGACAAGTGTGTTTACACTGTGTGTTACATGTCTACTATGTAATGTAAGCTGGCTTTTCTGATAAGTCTGAACAAGGGTGAAGTATCACATACTTGGTACTTGACCAAATCCAGCTCTGTTCCAAGGATGCATGTTTTCTGGCCTATGAAAAGACAAAAAAAATGTATTTGCTTTTACAATGAATGAATTGCCTTTGGGGAAAGGACTGCAGGAATTTTAACTGGAGGAGAGAAAAAAATTTCTTTTTTGGCTGAACTTCCCAAGAGCTGATCTGAAGCAAGTAAAAAACAAAGGTTAAAATGATGTCTATTATTAATGAAATGATGACTCTTATGTTTTAGTCCTGGGGGGAGGAAAATGTCTTCACAGTAGGAACTCTTTAATTAAAAAAAGCAACCTTAAATGATATTATGAGCTTCTCATGCTACTTAGGAGACCAGATTCTGATTTTCATCTTTATAATCAGATGGGCATGGTCCTTTGTGTACAATATCAATTTAACTCTATATGCAGTCTCTCTTTACACAGTATTGGTCAGAAGAGTTTCTTATTCTGGACAGTAAAACCCTAGGAACTAATATGCTTCACATGCCTTTCAAAGAAAGGTTCAGTGTTTCTTTTAACTCTGAAGCAGCTCCCTGGAATAACATGTTTGACCTCAGCCTTGGCAGACATGGTGTCTGCTTCTGCACAAGTGTGGGAATGGAATTTGGATACTCTCAAGCCTAAGCTTCATATGCTTTTCTTTAACATTTGGGGGAGGACCTTTTTGGGGGAGAAACCAAGTTACAGATGCATCAGCAGGGAGTATTCCTCTCCAAAATGACTGAACTCACGACCCACTGAAACTCTAGAAGAAAGGGAAGACAACCCATGGCTAGGAGACACAGACCATCCAGGAGAAAAGCAGCCAGTAACTACTCTGGACTGGCTAGGAACAATCTTGGTCATAATCAGACTTGCAGAAAGGACAAAGCTGCTGAATAGGTTGAACACATTACTCAATTACTCATATAGATGAACAAATTCAAATATCCCTGTATTGGAAAACTCTTTGAAAGAAGCAGCCCATGCAAACCTTATTTTCAATACAGGAGCAGAATCTTTTTTCCCAAGATTGGGGGGTGGGGGAGAGCTTAATATGGTGCAGTGAAAAACCACAGGTACTTCTTAGTCTGGAATTTTTGGGAGTGCCATTCTGAAAAATAACTTCCAGTAGAAATAAGCCTGCAAAGTGAAAGAGGAGGAAAGTGTGGAGGAAACAGTGAATTACAAAGCCAGGAAATGGTTTAAACAGGCAGCTCTACTGTGGGAACAGCACTGTAAACAATTGCTATTCTTAATCTTGCAGTTGTAAATGCTGAGAAGTTATGTTGGCTTCTGCATACCTTATCTAAAACTAGGGCAGTGGGATAATGCAAAAGTAATAAAACCACCCTCTCCTAACTGATCACAAATCCAAGGCTTTTACAGGGCAGCACTGACTGGCTTCTACTCCAGAGCAGTGAAAGTAAATTTGAACAATTTTTTTAAAGTAACCTCACATCATTACTACATTTTCTTGATTCTAAAATGCCTTTAGTAATTTTGAGAGCAATTCTGTGGTAACATTAGTGTGATAAATATGGAGGTGCCTTATGAAACATGCACACATACAAACAGGATACAAATGCTTGTCTAATATTTGAATCTGTATTGCAGACTCAAATGACATTTCGTATCTTCATTTGATACTTGCAATTTATATAAGTTTTTGTTATGGAAAGGAAAGAGTTGTGACAAAGCAATTGAAAATTAGAATCAGTTCAGATTTTTAGGTAATAGAATGATGTATCTGATTTGGCTTCTTTATTCACTCTTCCTCTGGTACTTTCTTGATAATAATCTATTTTGCACTGCCCCATATGGACTTGCTGACATCCAAAATGCCGGTGGATTTGAAGCTTTATCTAGGGGCTGACTGGGAGAGACAGCTTATTATATTTATATTGGAATAAAAGACTTTATTAGTTGCCTGCACTATCTCTATCAGGAAACTTGCTGTTGGAGAAAAGGTATCTGCAGGGAGGGGGAGAAGCTCTGGTTTATTGAATACCTGCCTAAGCTGCCATGGATAAAGCCAGTGCCCCTCTCAGTTTCTTGTGGAATAATACAGAGCCAGAAAGGATTTCTATTGGTGCATGCAAGGGAGCAGAAATTTTTGTCCTAGGAAAATTAAAAATATTTGGGTTAGTTCTAGCTTTTATTAACATAATAATTTTTTATTTAATTTTCTGAAGCCCCATTTCCTGCAGTTTTTTAACCTTTTGGAGCTTGAAAATGTCACATATAAACACATCAGATACAGATTTTAAAAAAGGATGTAGGGAGGCAGAATAGTCAAACTCCACTTTGGTGCCTGAGTACAATTTCAAAGCTATGCTACATTGCTAACTTATGCAAATTTGATTAATTAAATGGCAATAATTTGAAATGCTGAAATTAAAGGTCACTTTCCTGCTTCTAATTGAAAAAAAACCCTCCAGATTTGCATTCCCTCAGAGAAAGTGAATGCCCAACTTAAAAGGTTTTTGCTGCAATGTTAAAATACTTAACTTTAGGCTATGAGAAATAAATTGGATTTATTTTTTAACTAGTAAAATCTCTGAAGTTGTTATTACTGAGGCAGGGAGAAGTAGGTCATGCAGTTCCGTGTTGTAATATATTTATGACTTTTATTTACAGATTTTTGTTTAATCAGGGAGGTTATCCTCCACTGCCTGATTTTGAATTTCAGTCCTAAATTGCTTGGCTTGAATGTGTTGATGCTGACACAGATTAATACCAGAAAGCAGAACAGCAGAAGACATTCTTCTGGGCCGCATCAGCCGATTAGTAATAGCTGTTGTGAAATAGCAGCTTCCAGCACACGGGGTCACTTGAGGTAAGTTTGTCTGATTTGGGTTGGGATATGGACAGCAAAGAAAGAGAGGTAAGATCACATGGACCACAGCTGGTTCTGATGGAGCAAGGCAAATTTAAGCCATCTAAGGATGTCCCAGATTTGCTTCCTTCCCTTAAGGGAGACAGGCTGCTGTGCCTTGCCTTTGCAGACACAGGCTGGGTGCTAGAGGTTTCCTGTTAATTAGTTTGGGCCTGTTCATAATGCTCAAAATCAGAAGCAGCATTAAACCTGAATTTTCAGTTTACCATTCTTGAAGCTGTCACCCTCCTGTCACTTAAGATATAAATATATCAGTAAAGTTTCAGGAGGTGTCTCAGGGTTATTTCAAACATGAAAATGCACTAGGCATCCAAAGCATTTCATGCTGTCCTGACTAAGAGTGCTGTGGTAGATGGTGTGTCCAAAACTTTTGGGGCTTCATTTCCCTTGAGGCGCCTAAAGCCTGCCTGGTATGATGGGCTCAAGCTGGGATGGTCCAACTGCTGTCAGGGAGGGCTGTAATATATCTTAAGTCCTATCCTTCCAAGAGATAAACACCATTTACTGTGTGCAAGAAACTGGGTGCTACTGCACTAAATGTCTTTAACAATGCTGAAGTAGTTCCTGTGAGCAGAGGTTAGTAGAACTGGAATATAGTACTGCATGCCCTGACACATCTTGGCTGTGTTGACAGCTACAGGACAGTAGCTTTCAATATTTGCACTTGAAGCAGTGAGGATGTAAGGAGAACAGCAACTCTGCAGCACCTGGGCTTGGTTTCTTGGTCTTCAGCACACCAACACTGTGCAGGTCTCTGAGTCCTAGTTTGGGAGCTGACTATCCTAAGGGCAAGGGGTTGTCACTTAAATACAACAGTGAGTGGGGAGGAGAGAGAAAGCAAAATATTGTGAAAGCTCTCCATGTTGTGGGGACAGTAGCAGTGGAGGATGGGGAATAAACACCTGCTGGGCTTTCTGCCACTGGCTGGTTTGTGTACAAACTCAGCTAAACATTCATTAATGTGGACAAGGTACTGCAGTAACTTCAGCTTTGAGCCTCTCGATTGAGGCTTCATCCAAGCATTCTTTTCTCAAGAGAAGAAATGTTAATGCTGCTTGGAACTCCTGCTCTGCCAACAAGTTTCAGGTATGAAGATGGTATTACTGTTCCAGGTCAGCACCAGCTTTCCATTTCTTATTACTTCTTTATTTCAAATAGACCTTGGAGTCACTGAGAAGTAGCAGGTACAAGGTGGCGGTAGCTTGTGTGGAGTTTCACACTGAATTACACCCTTGGCTGCACTAGAACAAATAAACATGGTTGTCAGTTGTAGTCAAGTCAGAAATATGTCTTCTATTCTTATTTGGCTGATAGCAATGCAAAACTTACTGTGGCTTGGCACATTTGTGATACATATAAGTAAACTTTGTATTTTATCTCAGAAGTGAAAAAGGCTGATACTGTCAGGTCTTTCCTCAAGGCAAAGTCAGCAACTCAGCCCTCTGCTTCCAGTACAGAACTGATTTCGAGTTCCTTTCCTTAAAATCTAATTAATGGTTCCACCTAGGAGCATCCAACAGTTGCTTTTATACTCTTGTCTTTTAAGAAGGGTTGCAAGGTGCAACAAGAAGTAAACATCATTACACAGAGAAATAAAATACAGATTTACATCAACATGGCTGGGATAGAAAGGTGTTACAACTTCTAAATCTGTTCTTAGAAAGAGTGAATGATCATGTGGACAAAGGGGGTCTGGATGATAGAGTTCATTTTATAAGGTATCTGGAAAGTCCTTTCTCAAGAAGCCTTGGCTCATGCTGTCTTAATCACTGTAGGAAGATGAATCTATGAGGATTAATAACTGACCATTTATTCTCTGTTCTGTTTCTAATCTTTTCACCAGTTTTCACAATGGAGAGAAATTACTAGCACTGTCATCTAGAGATTTGTAGGGCTGGATCTGGAGAAGGGAGTCATAGGAAAGTGGAAAATGTGGGGGATACTCAGTTAATTTTGGAACCCAAGGTTGAGTATAAAATGGGCCGTTGCACTTAGTGAAAATACCTCCGGTGTAAGTGTGCCTACAACTGCAATGGCCTGCAGAACAGCTGCTTGTCTGTAAGGAAGAGCTTGGAATCATCCTGGTTGTGTTCAGAGGCCAGCAGGAGTGGTTAGAAAGACACTGCTGGGAGCTGAAGCCACACTCACAAACCATCTGTTGGCCCTCACTCCAGCGCAGGAGCCGCCCGCCGGCGCTGTCCGGAGCGGCGATGTGTGGGTGGCTTTGCCGCTCCTCTGGGAGGACCTGAGCTGGAGCCTTGGCAGAGAGCCTGCTCCAGAGTGAGACACCAGAGACTCTGCTTTGTCTTGTGTTATCCTATCATACATAGTCAGGAGTTTTTCAGTATGCTAACATCAGCTGATGTTTGAACTGGATCAAGCACAGGAGGAGTGGAAATAACAAAAAGGGGTGGGGATCAGAATTTAACTCTGCTTGAAGAGCTACAGATGTTCTGCACACTGACTTACTTTCCCCAGCCATTCTGTATTTTCTTAAACATACTTAATAAAGGATATTTGTCAATCTAACATTGCTTCTGTTCCAAGACTGGGGCACCTCTGCTATGACTGAGTTCCATATTCTCAAAGCAACTGAATTTTGCTAATCTGGATATCTATTATTTTTCTTAACCAAGAGTGAGTTCACAAAGTAAAAACTATTCCTGCTAAACTAATCCACAGTCCAAGACAAAGTGATTTCTGAGAAGCACTTAGAGTAAAATAAGCAATGTATGTTTTAAAGTTAGGAGCTGTTTTTCTTTTTCCTTTAAGAAGAAGTTTAAGGAGAATAAAAAGTGACAGCTTATATTCAGTTTTTGTGTAGGGTAACACTTGAAAATGTGATTATTTCTACATACACTATGTGTCCTGAGACACTTGATCAATTAAATAAAATCATCAAATCCATCCCTATTAAAAAGCTTAAACAAAACCACATCTGCTCTCTTGTTATGGGACAAAAAATAGAATTTAAATACTAAATGATTACATACAATCTGAAAAAAGGAATTTATAACCTGAGATAAATATACATCTATCTTGAAAACACCTTTTGTTTGGGAAAGGATGAGTAATTAAACACATGTGACAGGTATAGAGAGAAACTTGGTTTATAGCATGAAATTTTCTATAACAATTGCAGTAGTGAAATGCACCTGTCTTTTGCTAGAACTCCCAGCCTTGTCTGCCCAGCAGTGCTTTTAGTTTTTATGCTCCAATGAGGAGAAAGCACTTCTCTGTGGTTTGCTATGCCCCCCTTCTCTCTGTATGCTGGTCATCCTGTGCAGAAAATGGTTTCTGTGCTATTACAGCAGTGAGCTTGTCTTGTGTGGCAGGTTTTAAAACAGCAAACAGACATTGCCCTCAGCGGGAAGCAGAGCTTTCCTGGTGCCCTCCACTGTGTGGAGGCAGACATTGGACCAGACAGATGCTGTGGGGTTGGATGTGGCTGTGGAGCACCAGCCAGGAGCTCCATGCTCCCACCCAGGTCCCTCTATGCTCAGACTGGCAGACCAAGGGCCAGCTGGGTTAACTGAAGAGTGGATTTGAGCTGTGTGTATCCATGGTCAGTGATGTGGTTTAACCCCAGCCAGCAGCTAAGGTCACACAGCCACCTGCTCACTCACCACCAGTGGGCTGGGGGAGGGAATTGTAAGGACAAAAGGGAGAAAATTTGTGGGGTGAGATAAAGACAGTTTAACAGGGAAAGCAAAAGCTGTGCACACAAGCAAAGCAGAACAGGGAATTCATTTACTATTTCCCATGGGCAGGCAGGTGTTCAGCCATCTCCAGGAGAGCAGGGCCCCATCACACACAACAGTGACTGGGGAAGACAAACACCATCACTCCAAACATCTACTCTTTCCTTCTTCTGCCTCCAGCTTTACATGCCAAGCATGTGGCTACATCATCTGGGGTCAGCTGTCCTGGCTGTGTCACCTCCCAGCTCCCTGTTCACTCCCAGTCTCCTCACTGGTGGGGTAAGGAGCAGAAAAGACCTTGACTCTGTGCAAGCACTGCTGAGCAGCAAGGAAAATATCCCTGTGTTAGAAACACTGTCTGCAGCACAAATCCAGAACACAGCCCCACACGAGCTGCTCTGAAAAAAATTAACTTCCCCAGCCAAAACCAGCTCAGGCTTTTCAGCCAACAGCAAGAATTTGGGGTTAGACCCCAGAGAAACAGCGGTGTTGAGCAGTTTCAGGCATTGAAAGAGAGGGGACCTCAAGGTTCATAGTGCACTTTCATCTAATGGATCATGGGGGAAAGTCTCTTCCAGCACAAAAAACACCCACGCTGGTAAAATCATACTGGAAAAATAAACAGGGCAAGATGTGATTTACCCTGGGCACTGGTATTTAGAAAGGGAGGAGAAGGGAATGCCAGCAAATTTCCACAGAACTCCCTTCACTAGGAAGGAATTAACTGTTACAACACTATGGCCAAAGGTAAGAAGAACTACCCTCAGGTTACTATAAGCTATCCATAGCTGCATGCTTCACTACAGATGTTGTACCTGTGTGAGGCAGGGTAGCAGTAAGTTAAAAAAAAAAA
>VZRX01012158.1:117874-128615 GCA_013398075.1 Notiomystis cincta
AAAAAGAAAAAACCCCAAAAAGTCTCCAAAAAGGAAGGTTGTCCATACTAAGCCTTTAGCCAAAAAAATGTGCAAAGATGCATTTTTTTATTATAGAATTTCACACTTTATTTGGAGAATAATACTATACTTGTATGAAAGCCCTTGGTTACAAAAATCAACCTGATTTTACCTTTTAGCAGTTGTTCCAAAGCTTGAGTGTCAAGTCAGGATGTAAAGGATTTCAAAGGATGCAAACTTTGCTCTGTATTAATTGTGCTTATGATATTACAGGCTTTCAAATTACTGCTTACAGTTAGATACTTCTAATACTACAGCTGGCTTAGATTAAGGAGTAACTATCACCTTCCCTAGAGGCTTTTTACCTTCACTAGTTTAAAACCCCTCAATATTGGAATGAACTTTTCATGAGTAGAGCAGTGATGAAGCCCTGCAGGCATTCAGAAGTAAGTCCCAGGAATTATTCTGTAGGGCCCTAGACTACTTGTGCATTCCCCAGATCAAAGCATCGTTAGAAGATGAAAAAGTTTTATTAATGAAATGTCTAGCTCAAAATTATTCTAGCTATTCTGTAACAGATCACAAGAGTCTTCACTCTCATTTATCCCCGGACCTTTTCTTTTTTGCCATAGTAAAGATTTTTAAAATGGTGTTTATTAAAGGCACAGCCTAACTCTCCTGAAGGACAGGATTTTTGCTGAGGACCGAGGCATCACTCACCTGCTCAGTAGCCAGTAAAGGAGTTTTACTCTCTGCATACTGAGGAGTGCTCCAAGGTCAGCCCTCAGGAGCTCAGTGTCTCAGAACTGAAATCCCTCCTGGCAGGGATCTGTGAAGCTCTAAGTACTGGCATGACCAGACACACTTTGGCAGCTCCAAGCAACCTGAAACTCAGTTTAGAAATAAGCCAAGTTTATGCAGTCTTAAAATTGCTGACTAGCTGCTTCCTTCAGGGGTAGCATTACCAATTTACAAGCAACATGTTAACCTATGGTAGAGAGCTAAAAGCAGCAGGAGGGCCACTTTCCAGGGCATAACTATCAAGGCAGCTACACATAACCTACAGTACTTGTCCTTTCCCATTAAGGAACAAAGTTCTAGAAATATTAGCTAGTTATTGTAATTTTTGTTATTATTATCCAATCTGAATGTAACTGCTTTAATTTGAAGTTCTTAGAAGAGTCAACTAGCAAATATTTTAATAAGAACTTACAGAGAGTCAATAGGAAGATATGGTTTCCAATTTACAATTTAAGGATGCAAAATGAAATTCATGCTAAAGCAATTCCTCATTTGCTGCAGCATCTTGAGGCTGGGTCCTGCTTTCTAGCAGCTTCCATATTTTAGACATTAAAGAACAGCCAAAACTGATTTTCAGGTAAGCAAAAGCACCTCTTTTCATGCAAGAAATTGATGCTATATAAATGACTGAAATATTTATCTGGTTATCTGATTTGGGGGCATCAAGACAGAACTGGAAGTTGAGGATGGAAGTTGATATGCAAGGATGAACAAACCGAAGTGCTTTATTGAAACAAAACCTGTAAAATTGAGAAATTAATTGGAAATTAATAAGCTTTAAAGCTGAGTATTTTGGGGGAGGGTTGTTGTTGTGTAAAAAAATAATCCTATAGTTATGTGCCTGTGACAAGAACAAGTTAGCACAGAGCAATGATAGCAGGCTGTTTTCTGCATCCAGTAAGAGATGTAACAGGCTTAAACTGAATCAAGAATGATTCAAACAGATAATTGAGAGCAGTTTTTAACAGTGGGCATACAGACATAATGGAGTAAATGACTGCTGGATGAAGCTTTCATCCTTAATGATTTTAAAACCAGCTTGGAACAGGTGACAAATATCCCATTCTCTCATCTCTAAATCCATTTGAGAAAGATTCAAGTATCACTAATTGTTCTTAAACAGGTTTTATAAAAAAAAGAGAAAAAAGTAAGAGAGAGGGGTGAATACTCACAATTCACTTAAGTCACCCCTGCTCAAGCAGCAGCTGGAATGACTATGAAAAGTCAAGGAAAGGTTTTCAAATCTTCCATCAGAGGGGCCTCTGCTGCACTTGGATTGATCTCCCGCAGCCCTTTCCCATTATTTTAACAAGTGCTGCACTTCAGCTCCTACCCAGAGCACACCTGAAACTAGTTTCATGCCTGTGCATAAATAAACAAGGGGATAATCATTTCACAGCTGTATGGCAAAGCATTAAAGACAGCTCAGCCACAGCGAGGGCAGTGCTGAGGCTGGGTGGTCCCACATGCTGCACTTGCTGGCACAGCTGGGACTTCTACCCATGGCAAGTGGACAACCACACAGTCTTTGCTTACACAAACACCCCCCACCTTTCCTTTCCCTTTAGCTCATCTCAAGAAACACAGGGCAAAACCTGCTGGGTTAATGGTGTGGGGTTTGTGCTCCTCTTGATTTATTGTACAACTCCAATATATTTTATTCAAATACTGGCAGAGGCACAATTAGATTTCCTCATAGTAAATGTTATGAGACACTAATCCATTGCTGAGCACTCCAGAACAAACTATTTAACAACATTTCCATGAAAGTCAGCATTCTCTCCTTTTCACAGAGCACAAACAAAATGTACAAAGCATCTTTAAACTGGGGCTCTGGTCTTTTTGTACATTAAAGCTGATTTTTCAGAAGATTCAGCACTGTGTACAGTACTTCTTGTGGGTCACAGGGCTTCTGGATTACCAGCTTCATATCTAGTCATAACATGGTAGTCTACAGTATCAGTTCCTTTCTATTTCTAAATTATAGGAGTTGTCTTTTAAAACAAACTGTCTCTTCTTTTCCATCCCATTCCTGCCATGCTGTTCTTATGATTAAGAAAACCCCACCTTCTTCCAACTTCCAGGCTGGAATGATTCATTGCTGATGTATAAAAATCTGCTCTTATGCCAGTATTGTTCATAGCTTGATTACCTCTCTCCCACACTTCTGTTCATGCTGCTGTGCACCGCTGTCCTCTTTCAACCTTGACTTTGAGACTAAATAAACCACACAGCTTGGTCCTCTCCAAGAAGTGATGTCACTTGACATTTCTCTGTATCTATTAAAAATATTAATTCATCCCCTTGGGGCTTGGGGGCCCATGACAGAGAACATGTTAATACTACCATACATTTGCCCTTTCCACAAGTAGCTCACTCAGGGGTTCAGAGCCACCCCTTGAGCCACTGGTGTCCCCTGAGCAGGCACACATGAACACTGACTGCTGCTACAGCACTTCTGCAAAGCCAGCTCCAGCATACCAAAGGTGTCACTCAGCTTCTGCTTGATATGGACTGGGCCACTTCACCAACTTTTTTGTCTAATATCTCACAGACACTGTGGCACCAGGGACTGAGTCCAGGTCCTCTGAGAGCTTTTAAATACCTCAGCCATGAGACACTGCCTCCATCCTTTTTACCTCCTTCAGTCTCCTACCAGATTCCTGCACACTTTCCAGCCTCTGGCCCATGCCAGGCAGTGCTCATGGTGCCAGACGTGTTGCACGATCCATTCCTGCCCCAGGTGAGTCCAACCACGAGTGTTGATCGAGTGCTGCAGCGGAGAAAAAACAACCACTTGTGATATATGACTGATAAGGAGCATGAAAGAGCAGGCAGCAGACACTGAGTCTGACTCCTTCAGTGCTTGACTTTGCAGCACAGACATTGAATGCCTCTGTAACAGTGTGCATAGACAAGAGGTTTCCTGGCATTCTTTAGAAAGCTTTATACTGAAAACAATAGATGTCAGTGATATGCACGTGAGTCACTGCTAGAACTGGGACTTTTAAATCCAGTGCACAAACATCTGTCACTTGAACCAAGGACACAGACAAGGAGCTCCCCCAGACTCCTCTGTTCTGGTGGCTGGCGGTAACGCCCACTGCAGAAGTGACTGCAAAGGCACTCCCAAAGGCAGCTGGGTGAGACAGCTCTCACATCACCCCTTGTACTCACAAACTGAGCCCAGTAGTAACAGAAGGTGGGCAAAGACTTTATTTTTACAAATTTGAGCTTTAAAACTTCAGTTTTGCAGGAAAGCTCTCCTTCCCATGTGTCCCACCCCAATGCTGCTAGGAGAGGAGGGGGGCAGTTAATAAATTCCTTATGCAGAGGGAAAGAGAGGAGTCTGGTTTGCAGGAGAAATGTGTTTATGTGGGCTGAAAGGTATAGGGGAAGGCAAGTCACCATTGCCCTGTGGACCAGCTCTCCACCCAGGGGCTGGTCCACTGCCAGTTGTCTGCACAGCCATTGGAACTGAGACACAGCAAGAGCTGATGTTGAGGTGTTACCAATTTTCCCTGCAATTTGGATTCAGACTCACCCTGCTCTCAATCTTCCCCACTTCCCCCTGCTCCCAGCTTTCCTCCTCTATCTCCTCCAAACAATACACTTGGGGCAATTCCCAGTCCCTACTTCTCTTAGCTTGCTCTCTCCGTGTTCCTTCCTTCCTTCACACATACTCCTAGACAACTTTTCCAGTTAAAGCAGTCACAGCTTCCTGCCTCTCCTCATCAGATTCCAGTTCCTCATTCCTCTCCCACCCAAGTCCTTTGCCCAACAAACCCCACTATCCTCAACTAGAAGTGAATTCCTTTCCCCATTCCCCCACATTTACCCCATCTGCCATCAATGTCTCCTCCCTCTCACCTATAGTCCTTTCCATTATTATGCACTGGAAAGCTGAACACTGGATTTGGGGGTCTTCCTTAGGCATGAATGCAACAGGAAGAGAGGGGACAGGGAAGAAGGCATCAGTGGGAACCAGGAATGGCAGACTCCTCCCTGCTCAGCCCAGTGGTGCAGCCCCTGCCATAGTTAGTTTTTGGTTCCTATTGTATGTACCACACAGTTTTCTATGGGAAAAAAAGAGGTTTAGGCATTCTTACTGGAGATAAAACCAATGCAGATTTTATTTGGTATAAAATAAAGATACACACACATACCAAAACCACTTTTACTGAACACGTGCTATCCATTTTATACAAACATTAATATATTTGGCCAAATCAGAATAGAAAGCAGAGGTAAAAATAAAAACACAGGGGATATCCTCTACACAGAGGTAATTTCCCCTACCCAAATTGGAGTTCCTGTCCCAAAACACCGAAGTGACAAATAATGATTTCATTTCATTTCTCAAAGAAATATCTTTGAGAATATTTGAACACAGGCAAAAGACCACCACATCCTAAGATCAAAGGAATTCGCACTGTTTTGACTGAAATTCCCTCAAGAGACTTAAACCTTATGCCCATGGCAAAAAGCTTCAGCCTATATACAATTGAAGTTTGGCAAAGCTGGATATTTAGAAACGGGGCAACAAGTTTGGAAGCCCCAGGGAAAGACTGGATTCCCACTTAACAGCAACAAGAAATGGCACTGCATGTGCCCCAGGTTGGCAGCAGAGCTTAACATCTCAGTGCTGGAAGCAAGAATTTCACAGTACTCAATACCCAGACTGCAAGTCCTAAAATGTTAATCAGCTTCCAGCCTGTTGTTCAGAGCTGAGACTGCCAGATATACATCTCACCAACAAACAACAGGCCCCTCCATCATTGAAACCCACCACCTCAGTGTGTTTGGATCTAGCATTCATCTCTTTAAAACACAGCCAAGAGAAGGACAGCCTGGACCTGGCCCCTCACACACACACACAGAGTCAGTGAGGTGTTGAAACTTCTGCTGGTGACAAATTGTCTTTCTCCCATGTCATCTCCGTGGTGGCAGGTGTCGTGTCAAGTTAAACAGGAAAGACAAAACAACATCTAAGGTAGTCCCAGTGCTGCACAGATTGCATGGTGACTGAGAAATGACAAGCACCATCAGAGAGTCTCAGTGACAGCTCCCTGTGTGCAAGGAAGGAACAGAACATGCTGTTGGGCTTGTTGGCTCTCAGGGTTTCAGTTGTTTAATTGCGTTACCATAACAAACCCAGAAACTCTGCAGTCTCTTTTATCACTGAGCTTTACTGAAAGTGGTAAAACTGAGAACTTAATGCAGAAACTCAGGACTTTTCTTGATGCCCAGACTGATGGGGGAGGAGGGGGCTAAAATGACTCATGCAATACTGAAGTTGTTAAATAAGTAACTCCACAGCCATTCTAACACTTCTGTTAGATGCTGCAACTGATACCAAACTATTTCTATTGTACCTGCAGTGTGCAAGGACATACTGTGGATATCTACAAGGACTCCATCAGTAATATCCTAAGGAGTAGAAATAAGGCAGAGGCTGAGTATTTCCTGGCCCCGGACTTTCATCATTTCCCACGAGTATGCCACTACAGTTTGCCTCCTCGAAAGAAACAATTTAAATACAGATACGATGTTGTAAACGAGCAGTTAACAATTACAGCGTGGCAGTATCCCAGCCTTTTATGAATAATTACAGGACTCAATTTCTACCTCTCAAGTTGGATGTGTGACAAACAAAGTCAAGTAAAACAGGCAACAGAAATGTCTTGTGAGCATCTGTCAGTTTTGTACCCATTTCCCACTATGACTTTTTAATAAAGTTGTTAATTCATTGTATGTAATGTAGCACAAGTAGATAATTTTCACCAACCTCAGTCTGAAATACTAAAACTCTATGGATCAGTCCTGCACTCCGATTCAAGTTCAGGCTGGCTATAAAAATGTGTTTACTGTTCCCTTGCTTATCATGCCATGCCCTGCTCTAAAAGAGCAGTTACAGTTCAATTTTCTACATCATCCAGTAGAACTGTGACTTCACTTCAAAATGCCCAAGCCATAAATGTCAGCTGCTCTCGAAATGCAATCTAACTATGGGTGTCCTGCTTTCAGAAAGTTCTGGTTGCTTCCAAAGATCTCTGCCACTGAAACTCCACCCAGGTTGTCCTAATCAGGCTTGTTTCTGATTTTCAGGTAAATAGCAGCACTAATATTTGACAGCACATTTGCTTTTTCTTCAATGCCTGAGTTTCAAGACCAAGTGCTGTAAGCACCCTGAATGGTGCTGTCCAATGCCATCAAAACACCCTGAAAGAAAAATGGGATGCATTTGTTGGTGAGCCTTAGTTGTCCTCCTTGGGCAGGAGAATTTTAGAAAACCTTCTAGTGACTGAAGTGCACATGTCACACCACCAGTCACTGAGCAATTGTCATCCTCAAACTGTTCTAAGATGTTACTCTGGGCTACTTGCTCCTTTCCCACCTTTGGATATCCCTATGGATTTTTAGATGAGTTTTCTAACGAACTCAGGTGCACCGAATATAAACCACAAATTGCACTTGCTATATTTTGTATGCTTTGCCCAATGGAGCCCTTTTCACATTATACAAAACTTTAAAAATTAAAGTAATCACTCAGGGAGAGCAACCAGGCTAGGGAACAACTTTTGCTGACAGAAATAATTGTTGATACAGAAAATGAATCTATCATAGAATATCCTGACTTGGAAGAGACCCACAAGGATCATCAAAGTCCATCTCCTGGCCCTGCACAGGACAGCCCCAACAGTCACACTATGTGCCTGGAGCATTGTCCAAAAACTTCCTGAGCTTTGTCAGGCTTGGTGCTGTGACCATTTCCCAGGGGAGCCTGTTCCAGGGCCCAGCCACTCTCCCTGTGAAGAACCTTTTCCTCATATCCAACCTAAACCTCCCCTGACACAGCTTCAGCCATTCCCTCTGGTCCTGTCACTGGTGACCAGAGAGAAGAGATCAGTGTCTGCTCTTGCACTTCCCCTCATGAGGAAGCTGTGGGCTGTGGTGAAGTCTCCTCTCAGTCTCCTCCAGGCTGAACAGACCAAGTGACCTCAGATGCTCCTCACATGACTTCCCCTCAAGGCCCTTCACCACCTCTGCAGCTCAAACATGGAAACAGTTTCAGAAAATACGAAATAATTTCCAAGAAATGGATTTTCTCCCAGCTATAGGAATCAAGTTAAGCTAAATGTTAACACTTCTTTCCTCATCATGATGGACCATTTTAAGTGAAATTAAGTGTGTATTTTGAAAAACTTAGGAAAGATGTTTACCACTTGAAAGAGCATGATGAGATTCCCTGTCAAGGTGAGGAGAACACTTAACAGTTGCATCACACAGTTCTGGGACTGCAACTTACTAAGCACAAATCAACAGGATATACTGGATTTTAATCTCCCATCCAATTTAAGAAAATAAGTACCGTATCATCTTTTGGTAGGCACAAAAATCTTATTTTCTTTCCAAACCTGTCAGTACAAGCCAGGCTGGGTGCAGTCCCAGAAAAGCCTTCCAAAACAGGTTACCTGACACAGGTTATCAAGGCATTAGTACAGGTATTGTCTATCTATACAAATATCATTATTAAATGCCACTGGAACATCCAGAGAAAAATTCTGGTGTCACAGGCACAGTGAGAGAATGCAGAAACATCCCTTAGATAATACACAAGGTTGTTGCAGCACAAAACAAGACCCTGTAGTTCTTACTTCAAGCAGAAGCCCAAGGATGCAAAACTGTATGAAGTATGGTACTGGGAAATGGATAGCTTTGTTCAAAAACATTTTTATGACTACATTTTCCTGTCAGGTAATGAAAGAAACCTGCTTCTTGTGCCAACACACTCTCAGATGGGAAGATCAAGGGAAAAAAGAGCTAAAATAAGTCATCCTAACTTAGTGACATGCTGTACAGCAAACACTCAGAGCACAAAAATGTACAGTGCAATTCAGCCACCTCCTCCATGATAACATAACATCTTTGAACTGCTTTGATTTTCTGCACTTTATATAAATACCGCTTTCTTCCTGATCCTGGATTATCCTGAATTTGAAACTCATATTCTGGGTTTGTATTTGAGGACTGCATGTAAACATCCCTATAATCCTATACACCCTTGTGGGGCCATTTAAAGACTACCAGACTGTAATGCTTTCAAAAGCAGTCTCTATGAAATTATGAAACTGTATCCCTAAATTACAACTGAACCTTCTATCCCCTATCAAGAAATTAAGAAACAAAGGTACTTGCAGATATACAGACCCTCTCTTCTTGCAAAGGTTGCAGGATATCTGCAGGAACATGTAATTTTAAAACCCAAAATAAAACTTCAGGGTTGAGGGATTTTTTATTTGTTTTCTTAATATAAGGCTTTATTTGGGAACTTCGTGATTAATTTGTCTTAGCCTCTTAAGAAACATTTGCTTTTGTCCAGGAGTTGCCAGCTGAGAGGATGTTATTGTTTGGAAGGGATGTGATCAGGAGGACCCTGTGCACAGCACAATGTGTCAGCCCGGAAGCAAGGGAAGAAAAGTGATTCTCTCATCTGACAGAGAAAACAAAACGGAAATGTCGAGCATTTGCCCTCCAGTTTCATTCACCCATACATGTGTTCCAAAGAAACATGTTAGTCACCTGTATCTCACATGAATGCCACCAAACTGTATCAATATATGTATATATATTTTAAAAAAAAATCCCACTTTCAAAACAATTACAGATTTCTTTAGAAAAGCAAAGATTTCTGCCACGAACATCTTCAAAACACATAAGCAGGCAAACGCTCACTCTCTCCGCGTGACCGCTTACCCTGCTGCTCTGAACGACGGACAGAGTTGGACACTGCTCCCCGCCCCTCAGCCCCCTCCCTACAGCACCAGCAACGAACAGGGGCAGAGACCACCCCTGCAGAGCAGGTTTGGAGCAGGAGAGCTGAGTCCTCCCCTGCAGCAGGCACCCTCACGGCTATCCAGGCCCCCTCTAACCTCTGCAGCGACTTCACAGAAGCCTCTTGTGTTTCAGTAGCAGTAGGACAGAGGCCAGTGTGCTTCAGAGCTCCAGAAGGGAAATGCTCTCACAGAAGCACCTTCCAGGCCCTCTAGTTCCTCGCTGAGAGTCTTCACCCGGGGGACTTTTAAATTTTCATGCAGTTTGTTTGTAGCATACCTGTGCTTTGTACACGATCACGGTTTCACGGTGAAAGGGCTCCAAGACTGATGCCGCGCTCGGAAGACACTTACCAAACCTTTCTCGAAAAGAAAACATCCCCCCCGCCCTCTCCACGCATCCCACAAGGAACACAGCCACACTGAAGCCACAGCGGGACGGGGAGCCCGGACCCTGCAGCGCTGCCTGTGCCCGAGGCGAGGCGGGTGTCCCTCAGCCCGGGCTGCCCCCGAGGGAGCGCCGGCCCACCCAGTGGGCGCCAACCATGCCAGCGGTGACCCCCGCGCTCAGCTCTGCCCGACGGCCCCGTCCGTCCGCCCTCGGGCCCCTCCGGGACGTGGCGCTCGGGCGCTACCGGGCGTCGCCGGCGCTGAGGGGGTAGGCGAGGATGCTCATGGCCTCTCCGCACGCCGCCTCCACCTGCCGCACCTGCTGGCGGCTGAGGCGCTCCCGCCAGGCGTGCACGGCCTCCCGCGCGTCGCGGGCGGAGATGAGGAAGGGCCGGTCGGAGGAGTAGGCGGCGCCGCGGGTCATGTTGAGCACGAAGTCCTCCAGGGCGGGCGGCACCGTCAGCCCGGCGAAGCGCAGCAGGCGGCGCAGCTCGGCGCGGGGCTCCCGCACCAAGTCCTCGTAGCGCAGCTGCGTGTAGCGGCGGCGGAGCCAGCCCGGGGCGCGCCGGGCCAGCAGGAGATCGCGGAGCCAAGCCTGGCAGATCACCTCCAGCGCGCCGCCGAGGAAGAACTCGGCGCGGTGCTGCGGCTGCGGCGCCCGCCCGCCGCCCAGCAGCCCGGGCGGCAGCGGGAGATGCTGCTGCTGGTGGCGTGCC
>VZRX01012158.1:129909-160158 GCA_013398075.1 Notiomystis cincta
TCACCCCCTCCCGGGAAGGGGCGCACCGAAGAGGAGATGTGTTAGCCAGGACAGGTACCGAGTACCCGAGCGTGTCCCGAGGAGGAGTGTTTAGTCCTGCTATTCACCAGAGCTCCGGAGAAAGAACACGCAAGACGCTACAGTAAGGAGAAGAGGTGCAAATGCATTTTTAGGGTAGATGACAGCTATTAAAATCTGCAATGAGTTTCCGAAATGCTGCAGTTCGGCGCTGTAGAGAGCTGCGGGGTTTCTCAGCCGCACTTTTGTCTACGTGTGTGTGCTGATGGGATGCGGACATCTCGATCACGACTCATTGCTCCAGTTTTTACACCTCTAAGTTCCATATTTGTCTGAGCGGGTTACCCTTTGCAGCTGGAAGGGAGAAATGGGCACCCACAGAGGAATATTCAACCTATTGTATCAGGCTATCCTGATAGCCCTCTTTATTAACTACAGTAGGAGCATAAAGTTACCAGTTCAAACATAGACGTCTAATTTTTTAGACGTCTAAGATTAGTTGAAATTTCCTGGTGGATGAAAAGTCAACAAGATGTTGACTTCAAGTGTTTAAATTAAAATGCATGGTCTCAAAATCTCCAGCCCAGCCCCTGCCTGACCTTGGAAGATGCTCACTTAAGGAGATGGATCCCGTGTTCCTGGTTAAGACATCCAGCTGTCGGGAAATTGAGGTCCCTGTCCTGCTGATGGTGTAGTGAGAGCTGCTGACTGTCCTGACCTCTAGGCAATAGGTGGCATCCTCTGTAAAACACTAGTAATATTTAAGTATGGTGTGCAGGGTGAAATTCAGGGAGGATAACACAATTCTTGCCCTCGGTGTACGATGCTTTGACTCCTGGAAGAGTCCATGTGGTATTCATGCACCTGTGGTTAGACACATGACACAGCCTTTATCAATGACACCACATGCAACGGAGCAGAAACAACCCCCTAGCTACATGGGTTCTAAAAATGCTCCATCTGTAGTACAGATGTATAGATACACAGCCTGAAGACACTGCACATAGTATGAATGTCTAGTTATTAAATAATAATCTGATTTTTATTTTGTCAGGCAAAGTACAAAGAGCAGAAATCAATGTGAGAGAGAAAAAGCATGCTTCTCTTCTGTCCAGGTGGTGAGCCAAGAGTCTGCCTGCTAATGCTTTACTTGCCCCATGTTGATAAGTGTTAAAGACTGGGCTTCCTGCCCTTTATAGCGTGCTGAGTGAGTAGATGGTGCCAATTGAGATTTGGGAGCTCCTGAGCAGAAGAATGTTGAACGTATAGCATTGGAAAGGAAATTCTGCCTCAACATACACTTCACTGCTTATATTTTTAAACACCAAGATACACCAGTATCTCACACTCAGCAATGTGAGTTTCACCTCTGACTCAATAATACCAGGATTTCATCCAGACCCTCAAAATACTAAAGAACAACAGAATAAAAACACACTAGCCAAAATCATGTTACAGTCTTGCAAAAAAAACCCTTCCCCATCCAAACCCCATGCTTACTTTGTATTTTGAGAGTCTTCAGTGTAGCTGAATTGTGTGTCATCATGCAAAATAGTAATTTGGATAGATTTAGGTGGGATAGATCAGGTGGGATCCTGAGAAGTGCCAATGAGAATGGATGACTCTGAGATGCAGGATTTCCCCTTTGTAAGACAAAATACTGGGTTGGCAGTAGCATCAGCACCAGTGATGGCCATAACTTTGTATGGGTTTCTATGACACATACTTAGGGCTAAGAACTAAAATCAAGGTCTAAAACCTGCCTATCTGAAGTAAAGCTGCCTTGCACAGAATGAAACTTCTCACAGAGTTAGACAGCCTGTCAGACAAATGTGAAACCATAGAAATGAAACTACATACGTCTTATGTGGATTTTTTTTTTTCAGACAGTGGAGCTACAAACTTCTGTGGCAACTGTTCTAGAAAAAATGAAAGATACAAATAACTTTACCACAGACTACATATTTTAGTAAAGATAAAAGCGTAGTTCTTAAAAGATTATCAAACCGAAAAAGAATGACAGTAAATGTTTTGTTCTGCACCTTCACAAAAGTTCCTCTACTGCAAGAGGATTAGGCTGTGAGTGCTTATTTCAGTTGTTTTGGGTTAGAGCTTTTTTGGCACAGGGAGGCTCCAGCAAAGCCGGTATTCATTTTGCCACCCAGCAGGTGCCTGAGCTAGACTTGTAATCGTTGAGCTCCAGCCTTCCTGAAGGAAGTACCTACTTCACAAGAAGTACCTAATTTGAGCATTGAGGAGTGGACTGCTTTCTTTTTTTTTTCAACTTTCTTTTTTTTTTCAATTTTCAGTTCTCTACTGTGTTCTCTCTTCAGCACAGATAAGGGGGATGATTTCCCCCTATTTATGCTTTTTCTATAAACTGTAAAGACACCATTTACATATACAAATGATCTGCATCTCCTTCTAAGATCAGGACAGTTCTGTACCCAAGGGAGACAGCTAAGTTCTTTTTCACTGATCTGTGAAGCAGCCTGCCCATTTGGCCTCTAGCTCCTGCCATTTTTTGGTGATTATTTTGTGCTTAATATTATTTTGTAAAGAGAGGGGTAAAAATATAGGCATAACATGTTCTGCATACTTTAGTATTGCAGTATTTCCTTTCTAGTTTCCAAGCTTGTCACTAAGTACTGGCTGTTTTTAATATAACATAACATTGGCTTCCTGTGTATTATCTCTCTAACTAAATTTTTGCTCTTCTGTCTCCCACGGTGCTTCTACTGTCAAGAGAGACAGTAAATGCTGGAATGCAGCATTTCAGCCTCAATAATTTTTATCTTCTCAGCAGAGGCTTCAAAATAGAAATTGTTGCCTCTATCTCACAATCTTTCAGCTCTCGCATGCTCTTGTCATTTTCACAGAGTACTTTGTGAATAAAAATAGCTTGATTTGCTGATAAAATTAAACATGCTTTGCACATGGAGCACCGCCCTCGAACATCCTGAGTGTTAATGAGCTCTCTGCTTGCACATGTTGTCACTCACAGGCTTCAGCCAAGAGGAAGTCCATGGTTAGTGGCAGCTTAAAAACCTTCCAGAAGCCAACAAGCTAGGACAAATGTCCTTTTATTTGAAGTTACTTTGTCATCAGATGTTCCAACATGTGCAACACCACATGTTTCGCATATGGGACCAGACTTAGTAGCTCACATCTCAGAAAGGACATGTTGAGAACAGGGGGAAGGAGAAGCTGGTCCAGGCGAGATGGCTGGTGCAGAAGGGACTTTCTGCAGTGTAGTTTTCCCCAAAAGTGGAACAGAGATTGAGGATCTGAAAAAGGTCAAAAATGTCACAAAAATTGAGAGACTTTAGAAATCTAGAGGATCTGAAGAAAATGGAACGTGAGACAAAAGCAGAGTAGACTTCTAATCCAGAGCTGGTAAGCAGTTGGGTGGGAGTGGCTTCAGATGCAAAGCCACATTCAGAAGGTAGCAATTCAGCTTTCTGCATGTACACCTGATGTCACTCCTTGAGCACCTGCAAGGAAGACAAGGAAATCATGCAGGAAAACTGCAGCATTCTTAACTACCTCAGTCTGTATAGTCCTGATCATTACACTGGCACAAGTCTAGACCTCTTTCTCCATGGGCTGATTTGAGAGAAGCCAGATATATAGTTATTGGTCACAGCCAGCATGGCTTCATGAGAGGAAAGTCCTGATTATCAAACCTGATTTCCTTTTCTGACAAGGTAATCCACCCAGGTGATCAAGGGTTTGAATTTCAGTAAAGCTTTCAATGCTGTTTCTCAGATGATCCTTCTGGACAAAATGTCCAGCACACAGCTGGATAAACACATCATGGGATGGGTGAGCAACAGGCTCACAGGTCAGGCATAAAAGATTACAGTGAATACAGACATCAGACCTGTCACTAGTGGGGCTCTGCAGGGCTCTATCTTATCCTGTGCTCATGTACATCTTCATAAAGGGCTTGGATGCAGGACTGGAAGGGATACTAAGCAAGTTCACAGATGATACAAGACTGGGAGCAGCTGTTGCCTCCCTCGAAGGCAGGGAGGCCCTGCAGGGAGACTTCAGCAAAACAAAGGGCCAGGCAGTCACCAAGAGTGTGAAGGTCAACAAAGGAAAGTGCTGGATTCTGCACCTGGGATGGGGCAGAATGTACAGACAGACTGGGGAATGAGATGCTGGAAAGCAGCACCATGGAAAGGGACTTAGGGGTCCTGATCAAGTTGAACACGAGTCACCAGTGTGCCCTGGCAGCCAGGAGGGTCAGCTGTGTCCTGGGGGGCATCAGGCACAGCATCACCAGCCGGGCAAGGGAGGGGATTGTCCTGCTCTGCTCTGCACTGGGGCAGCCTCACCTTGAACATTGTGTGCAGTTTTAGATGCTGCAATATAAGAAAAAGATTAAACTATTAGAGAATGTCCAAAGGAGGGCAATGAACATGATGAAGGGCCTTGAGAGGACACTGTATGAGGAGTGGCTAAGGGCACTTGGTCTGTTCAGCCTGGAGAAGAGTAGGCTGAGGGGAGACCTCCTGGCAGTCTAAAACTTCCTCATAAGGGGAAGAGGAGGGGCAGGTACCGATCTCTACTCTGTGGTGAACAGCGACACAAGACCCGAGGGAATGGCCTGAAGTTTTGCCAGGGGAGGATTAGTTTGGATATTAGAAAAATGTTCTGCACCCAGCAGGTGGCTGGGCACTAGAACAGGTTCCCTGGGGAAGTGGTCACAGCACCAGCCTGACAGAGTTCAAGAAGCATTTGGACAATATTCAGGCACATGATGGGACTCCTGGGGATAGTTCTGTGCAGGGCCAGGAGTTGAACTTTGGTGATCCTTGAGGGTCCCTTCCAGCTCAGCATATCCTGTGATTCTATACAGCTTCAGGTTTTGGTTAATACAATCACATAGCCACCATGCAGCTCACACCACCCAAAGGCTCTGCAAAAGAGCAGGGGCAGCAGAAGGGCACGAGACTCTGCTGGACCCCTCAGACTGAGGGGAGCGGGCACTTGAGTTCGGGGACCAATGCCATGTGTGGAGTTGGAAGGGAGGGGATGCATTGTTCCTTTCTCTCCCAAATTTCTCCAGTTATTCCTAAGAATTGGTAAAGTTAGGCCTGCTGCTGCTCTCCATTTCCTGACAGAGTGAGCTGAGAAGGTGTTCAGATTAAGCCAAATTCAGCACTGCAGCCTGTGTTTGGGCTAAGGGATGCTTGATAGTCCAGTTCAGCATGGCTGAAACAGCTGCAGCAGCCTGATGGGTACCTAGCTAGGGGAGCTCTTCTGTGCCCAAGAGAAGCAGAGATGTTTTATTTCTGCTTCTGATTTATTTCAAAATTAAGATATAACTAATATACTACACTGTAATTGTCAGAGTAGGGATTGTCTGTGTCTTTCCAAGAATGTGAGATCTGAGTATTGAAATGGCAAAAAAACCCAAAACAAATAAAAAAGGAAGCAGGAAGGTTTGGGGTTTTTCAAATTTAAAACACGGTTATGTCATCAGCGATCTTGTGAGCTCCTCTAACTTCCTCTAAGAAAGGAAGCTAATGCCATCATTGAAAATGATAGAAAATGCTACTAGGAAATGTAATAAGAAAATGCAGGAGGTGGAAAGCAGAGAAAAGCAAGCTTATGTATTTGTTGAGGTTCAAGAGGGAGCTCAGAAAGAAGTCTGTTATTATTTATAACAGTGTAAATTCAGATAAATCAGCAACAATGAAAGAAAAAAGCATCTATTCTGTGATCCAACTTAATGCTAATGTAACTTGAGTCTTTCTAAATGCTGCCAAGGATGACTCTAATCTGAAGACTTTAAACCTCTCCCCTGTAAAGTGGGCTCTGTTGTCCCTTTAGCAGAAAGGCAGTTCTCCCACAGCCCAGAAACACACTACACCAATAGCCAGCACCTCCATCACACTGCCAGGCAGTTAATTGTAGCTGCCAAATTAAAATTATTCCTATGGTAATGTGTTTGGGGTCTCACAGCTTTGAGTACTGCCTCTATACTAAAATGTGTGGGAAATAATAGTTTCTAATGGCAGAAACAGTGAATCTTTTTCTGTTTTCTCTCATTGTCACAGGCTTACTATTACTGAATTAGAGATGCTGATTAACAGCAAGCTTCTGCAGCTCAACAAGTTAAGCCATTGTGCCGACATAATTAGGGAACTGATTCTTTCACAGTTCACTCAAGCGAAGAAATTAACTAGAAAATTTAAGACCTATTTTTAACGGGGGATTTTTCTTCCCCCGAAGTAACCCCTCTGACAGCTATTGTAACAAAATAATTGCAATTCTCCTGCAGCTTCCTAAGGTGACACTTTCATGCACAGAATATAATTTTTGGACTGAGCAGCTATCTTTTTTTTTATTCACTTCAGTGCAAATCCATACCAGCATATGCAAATAAAAATGCTGAGTGCTCAATCACTGCAACTGCTTTATTAATATGTCCCATCAAGTTTTCAAAAGATAATTTTGCAAATTCAGAATTTCTGAATAATTTCTGCAAATTATTCCCAGGAGAAATTACCGTGCCTGTATGGAAGAAAGACAAATGCCAGAATGTATAATTCACTTGAAAATTAATCTTGTACATGCTTGTGCCAGATTATTTAACTTTCATGAGGATAATGTTAGCAGGCAAAAAGATATTGATTCTGGGAAATTCTTGGGTTTCTGGAACCTCTGGGAACCAGTTTAATTCCCTGGCTGTCATTACTGGTTACTAATGAGGAAGTCTTCTCTGGGCTTGTTATGCTGTTAATTGGGGGTTTCCAACTGGAATGGTAGTCAGCAGTCCACAATTCCTTTTTGCAGCTGTCTAATGAGTGCAGCAGATTTGAAAACTGGTGTTAGCCTCTTGCTTTGGACCTTCACTACAAGCTTTACAAAATTTGTCCAAAGCAATCATAGCACAATAACACACCTGCAGCACACCATTTATTTAGTGAGGCATCCCTATGCCTGTATGCTTTAAACACTGAATGAAAACCATTTTGGTTTGACTGTAAACCTCTGTCAACAAAGAACTTGTACACTGCTTTCTATAAAGAGAGACTGCTTAAGTTTTCTCTGGGCAGCTTTTTGGTATGCAAATGTTAATTGTCAGGCTTTGTTACTTTAGCTATGTAGACAATTTAATGCAGTTTCAGGTTTTATATGACTGTGAAAATTGCCTCACAAAATTTACTAAAGCTTTAGCACAGAAGTCATCTGCTCTTCAGTAGGTTCACTGTTATTATACCTATTAGAAAAATGAAGAGAAAACACACAAGCCAGCTCATGAAACAAGCAGGTGAACAGGAAAAAAACACACACTAAAAGGTCATTACAGGATACAGAGGCTGATTTACTAAGGAGAGATAACTGTTGTTCTAGCTGAACAACAACAACAAAAATGACATGCAATTGCAGAGCTGCTGCTAAAATTTATTTCAACCATGCAGCTCAAACAGAAAATACTCAAATACATCCTGAAAACTTCGAGCTGATCGCAGCACAGTTTCTGCAATGCTCCTCAGGTTCTCTCAGAAGAATTGGGCTGACTATGGCAGTGTTCTGGGAAAACCTGAACCTCTGTCCATGCAGAATTCATATATTATTTATTAGCTGCTGGACTCTGCTGTATGGAGAAGAGCATGTAGGCATTGCTGGTGATCAAATCAGGCTGCTCCAGCTTGCTGGCCATGAGGAATGGCCCAGGTTGGAGCATGTATTCAAACTCCCTATACCTCTGCTCTGCTTACAGGAAACTTTATTCAAGTTTCTTCTGCTGTATTTCTTGTCGGTGGTGGTTGAGTTTTCCTTTGTCCTTCCTTCACTGTCTTCAGTCCTCTTACCTATGGGCTTTTGTTTTTTGTTTATGCTCTTGCTGGATGGTTCTGTTACCCAGCCTCCAAGGAAGAGTATTGATCCACTTGAAGCTGAAGCAGCTGCCCAGGCAGGAGCTGCAGAGGACTGTTCATGTTTGTTTTGGTACTGTGGTGAAATGCCCCTACTTTACATCTTGTCTTGAGAAATAGTCATGCTTTGTGGTTTTACTGAGTGGAGATTTTTATTTGTGATTTCTCCTCCAACCCATCACTGGGAAATACCCCCTGGAAACATTGCAAGACTACTGGCAAAGCAGGAAGAGAGTTTTACTAAATTTTCTAATATTTTAAGTATTTGAAATTGTTGCCACAGCTGCCTCCATCTGAGTTCTGAGGAAGGTAAGTTACCTCAAGCAAGGTAACTCTAATGGGCACCTTACCTGACTGATGGGTACAGGCTGGGCTGAAATGGGATCCTTGACCATGGGAGGGTGGGGAAGCCCATGGGGTTTGGCAGGGATAGTGGGTGCTCTCAGGGCCTCAGCAGTTTGTAACTGACAATTTTCTGCACCTTTGGATTTCATTTCTGCCGAGAGTCACTTTGCTGACACCGACCCACATCTGAGCTGAGGTGTTGCTGAAAGGGACCAGGCTTTCCCACTTGTACTCACTCAGAGTTGCCAAAACACAAACATGGCAAGGGTCTTTCTTCTCTGAGCCTCCTTGGTGCACACACAGCTGTTTTGCAAAGGGGCTGGGGTATTATTTTGAGTCAAATAACTTCACCATGAAGAGCCATTCCTGCTTCCAAACTTAGCCAAACTAGGGAGCTAAACAGTGGCTTTACATTTAGTTATTTACATTTAGTTATTTACATTTAGTTATTAGCTAAACAGTGCCTTTACATGTTATATATTTAATTATTTGGTCTATATTTAGTTATAGACCAAGTTTTATCTACTTGGTCTTGGTGATAAGCTTCCAAACAGGTTTCACTCAAGTTTGTGGTCTACAGAATGACTGGAAATAAAGGCATTTCATAGCAGTGGTATGACCTTGTCTCTTGAGTAACTCAGCCATAGCAGACTTTCATCTATGGAACTGAGGACGTTCCTTGAGGCTCTGGCTTAAATCATGTCCTGAGGGACACCTCTTAAAAACATAGACTTGGTCAGAACTACATGGCCCTCATCCAGCTCTCTTGGACCCTGGCATGGTGACTTACTGATAATTATCAAGGATATCAGTCAATGTCGCCATGGCTGCTACTTTGAAAAACTCTCTAATGTCAGTTCCTTCATTATTGAACCATTTTGTTTCTTGGTCTTATAAAACTGTGGGTTTTTTTCCTTTTCAGTATGAACTGCCTTTATTCAAGAGTATTCTTGGACTTTGATGTACTGCACCTTATAGCACTATCAAAAGAATTTTGTAGGGAAATCTAAATCACTACTTTTCACAGTAGTTTGGCATTACTGACTTCAAGTGTTCAGATGAAGCCTAGGGATTTCTCAGTGCCATCCCTCTTCCTCTGGGGAATACTGACAGATATTCTGCAAGGAAGTCAAATAGATCAGTGTGCTTAAATGTTTTGTCTGGGATCTAATATGCTCTGTGTCTATTTACTAGGTTAACTTAACTTTATCCTGTGAGAGCCCTAAAAAATTGAGTTTCTCTTTAAAGGGCTCCTGCAAAAACAATTAAAGTAATTAAAATTATCTCTGTTTGTGTTAAGAGACCTGTTTTCCTTCCCTAAATGGCCCAAATAAGATCTTCCTGTGATCTGAGTTCCAGCCAGGCATGTTGCAGGATGGATTTTTACTGCCTCAACCACAATTCCTTCTGTCCAACAACATGCTCTAGTAAAAAGCATTTAATATCTTTCCTGATTTAATTAGTGATGCCTCCAAATGTCTCCGGATGAAAGCAAAACTGGTGTCAACACCAAACGTGTGGCTTTGCTGACTGTTGTCTCAATTTCTCCTGCCATTGAATGGGAAGACTGTCAAGAAATTTAAAATAACTTGATGTGTTTAGTAATTATAGTGACAAATCTCAAATTTTCAAATGATGGGTATTTGTCAATCATCAGTACCCTCAGCAGTCAGTAGGTAGGTAAGTATCTTCTCAGCTGCAAAAATACATGGGTTTTCACTGTAATCCAAAACACCTTGAATGGTACTTATAGGGAATGAAAAGTAGAAAAGGATTGTAAAATTAAAAAATATGTTTATCTATTTCAGTTTGAAAAAAACCCAAACCACCTCAGTCCAAATGAAAGAGCACGTGGCTAATATTTCAATCCAAATTAATTTGCAAACAAATTGAACTGCTGTCTTTCCATTATCATTTTAAGATGCTTAATTTTGAAGTTCAGGAATCAAAAAGAACTCCTTTTCTCCGTGTCTCTTTGAGCAATGTAAGTTTTATAATAAACTAGACCAAATTATTTAAAACGAAAAAGAGTATTTCCTGTCTGCACTGTGCAGTTCTCCTGCTTGTATTAACTCTGTCTGCTCTTTTCCCTTTCTGGGTCAGCCTGCATCAGTCCAGAAGCAACACCCTTGGAAGGAAACACTTCTGGATCCAAAGTCTGCATGTGGCTGCAAGAATCATAGGCTTAATAACAGGAAACCACTATAGTTCCATTTTGATAGAGTGTTGTACTCATCTGTGTTGCCTATTGACAGAAATGCAATTTATTATGTATTTCTGATGTAAAAAGATGTATTTTGTGGTTGAAACAATAAAATTAAATCAGTTACAGATCTCTCTTTAGTTTTTGTTATACAGATGGGATTATTCCTGTTGGTCTCACATTACTATCACAGAGCCTTTATAATATGAACATCAGAAAAATAGTTTCACTAGGTCTTGTAACAAATATTAATTAAACAAGAGCACTCAGCAGTCTTAAATCCCTAGGGTATTTTAGATGCAAAGAATTTTTCACGGATTCTCTTGATGAAAATATTTGGGATCATGTTAAATCTGGGGAAGATTTTCTCACCTACACTCTCCTGCCTTACTGACAGCTTTTTTTTTTTCCTCCACCAATCATACAGCATTCAACTCTAAAAATCACTCTGTGCAGCTGGGGACCTCCCTGCAGCTCTGGCTGGAGTGCTGCTGATATACTCTGAGCTTCTGCAGTCTTTGAACTTCAGGTGGCCAACACTGTGGCCTTTCCAGCCATGCTGGACCAACTTAAAATGGTTAGTTGGACATAACTGAGACTAATTTCAGGAGCCCAGCTGGTCAGCATATTCACAGCAAATTTGACATGTTTGAAAGATGCTGAGATTCTGGGATCTTTTGGCTGTGTCTCTCTGGCTGCTGTTGTTGGCTGGGATGTGTATAGACATCGGCCTCTTAGACCTGGCATGTGCAAAGCTGTCAGTGCCCTTGTTGCAACAAGAAAAGAGTAAGAATGTGGCTATGGATGTCCCTTTGGCAATGATAATAAATGGCTGAAAATAAAAGGTGGGAAAAGCTGGGGCTCACTGACTTTTTGCCCAGCACCTGGGATTCTGGAAGGGCAGAGTCTGGCACTGCAGGCAATGAGATCATCATATAAAATGATGTTTTCTCATCACTTCAAGGTGAACTGGAGAGCATCTGGGAGGCTTAGCTGTTAACATTGGGATGTTTTCCCATGATTTTCTGTTTTAGGGAGTCTGGAAAGTCACTCTCTCCTCAAATATCAGATGTCTTAGACTCACTTGATTATTTTCTAGGGGTTTTGCACAATTCAAACTCCAGGATTTCCAGATCAATCAGGTATGAGAGTCATGGCCACTTGAGTTTGAAGCAGGGCACTAAAAATGTGGTTATTTTTATGCAAGCACTTTAAAAAGCTCTCAGAATTTTCAACATTATAGGCTGCTGTTCTAATTTATTTCTTCAGAAAAGTAGCATGGCACATACAAATAGGTTCTTAATTTTTCAGCACAGCCTTATCACACTGAATGGTCTTAAAACCACATTGCCTTTGTTTTAGTAGAAGTCACTACCAAAATTACTGTTAGGGAAAAACATCTAACACAACAAAGCTTGCTGCTCAGACATCAATTCATTGAAAACTTACAACAAAGAACTAATGATTTATTTAATCGACTCTTCTTTCCTTTAGTTGTACTTAAAATCAGAAGACTACACATGCTCACAGTAGCATAGCAAGTTGGGGTAACCTTCCTGTTGAAAACTGGGTCATTTATCACCTGACTCATTTCTGAAATCTCAATAAAGCAAACCTGCACAAAACTGTACCAAAAGGAAACAATATTACAGATAAACCTATTTCTAGGAGAGCTTCTCTCTTCTCACAGGAGCCTGTGCCTCAGCAGCTGCAGGTGATGCTCCACCACGCTGCAGTGGTACTCACTAACCCACTGCTTTTACAGCTGGTGCAGGCTGATGGTCATTGGGATTTTGTACCTGAGGCAAGTCTGGCTTGGCCATGTAGCTTGTAAGCCCACACAGGGGTTTAAGGGTGTTAGGTTTAAGAGAATCACTAAATTAAAATCCCACTGCTCAATTTGAAAAATCCCCTGTGCCAGCAGGTTTCTAATTTGTTCAGGCACTTTGGCAGAAAACATCTGCTGGAAGTAGCTGGCATGATTGAAGGAGGGTATCACAGCAGACTGCAAATGTCACCTGCTACAGCAGGGTGGTCTTTTTCATATTTAAAAATACATGAATATGCCAGTACATCTCATTCCTATTCTGATATGTCCCTATATTTAAGTGAGTTTCAGCTATGAAATGCAAATGATGATGATTTTCTGGTTATTTAAGTGCCAAAGGCTTTGCAGTGATATTCCAGGCACCTGAGCCTGGAATATCGCTGATATTTCTAACTGAGACCTGAGCATGGTCTCAATGTGTGCCTGATTCTCTCTGTCATCAGTGCTATGCACAGCATATGTAACACTGCAAATGGTCCCAGCCTGCACAAGGCTGAGCCTTTCACCTCTCAATTTCTGCTGAAATTGAAACATGGTCCTGCTGTGCCAGCAGAATTTAGATTCTATTCTGTTGGACTGAGCTTTATATTAATCTACTTTAGTTACTTTTATTTTAAGCCCTGGTGTAGTCAGACAGCTATGCAGCCTCATTAAAAAAAACAATAAAAGTCGGCTCCATTTAAGAGAATAAAAGCTTGGAATGCTGGCTTTGTTGATTAATTGAAGTTCATTGTGAGGAATATTTAAGACTTAAATGTCCTAATATAAAGTGCTCATTTAAAGGATGGTAAGTGACAGCCACATAGCAGACAGTGTGTTGTTACAGATAAGGCATGAAGGTAGGATTTGGGCTATCTGGATGCCATTGCCTTTTCTTTTATACTGAATTACTGCATGGCTTGGGACCAATCTGAGCCTCTCAGCATTTGTTTGTGTTGATCTAGACTGGGAATACTACTGTAATGAGTGAAATACAGACAAATACATAGCTCTTTGCAAGAACTGAAAACAGTATTATCATTAAAAGGACACAATACAGATATCCAGGTTTCAGGGTAAATTGGAAATTCAGTGCTCCTCTAGCCACACCATCTGCTCAGGCCTATAGGCAGAGCTGACTGGTGTAGTATCCAGAGATAAAACAATTTGTAGCACAGGGGAATAAAAGTATCTCTGCAGTGGACAGATTAAGCTGCTTTTTTTTTTTTGCATTCTAATCTGTTAATCATGCACAGGGCTTAAGTATAGCTCAAGGCAGACCAGACCTTGAATGATTTAATTTTGTGCTATTTATTGAACTGGATTTAATTTGAAGATATGTTGTTACCCACTGCTCAGCAGTTCTTAAAAAAAAAGAATGTCCATAATGAGATTTCTGCCACGAATCAGGGATTGTGTGTTTAAAATGGGTCACGGGGCTGGTCTGTCCAGGCTCCTGCAGCAGCAGCTCCACTTAAAACAGTCATGCAGGCTAAACTTTGCAGGAATCACTTGAGGGGCAGATCTGGGGGTACTCCATTTAAAGCAGCACCTACCACCCTTGTTTTTTTCATTTTTTATTTGCTTAAAGCAGCTGCAGCCAGCAGAGAAAGCAGAGAATAAAAATTAAAAGAGGAAGTCGTATTTGGTGGTGAGGGCATAGAGTGGTAAATCTGAACAGAAAATGGAAGCTGGTGGCTCTGCCAGCCCAGGAGGGAGTTTGCAGCAATTCCTGATGGGAAGAGCACTGGCCTCAGTTTCAGAAGCTGCAAAGGGCTGACATGCTGAGAATCCATGAATGTGGTCTAGCACTTGTAATGCTTTTTTGGCCTAGCATTTATAACTGCTGATGACATCACAGAAAATTTGAGAGGGAAAGACACAATCAAACATGTAAATATGCTTTGGGACAAGATGAAAAACCAGCTAAATAATGGAGACTATTAAAGTGTGCTGAAAAGAACTATCTATTAATTTTAATTTTTTTTCTTTTTCAGTTTCTGGAGGGCTGTGGGCTCCTCCTGCAATGCTTTTACCAGAAAAACATTGCTTGCTGATTTTTTTTTCCCTGTGTGTTTGTGTGGATGACTTTATACTTGAGTGCATCAAATACCAGAAAATTCACTGGCCAGGCCTGGAGATGCTGTGCTTGTTCAAGGTAGAGACAGACAGATTGGAGGCACTGCAAGATCTGGGACAAAGTGATATCAAATTAATTGGTGTCCATACCATGTCCTTGTTGATGTAGTGTGCAGGAGTCCATGTTTATGAGATTTACTCCTAGTTTGCATCCATCATGCTGTGACATCTGCTGCTGTGACTTCTGCTGCTGTTCCTTAACTCATACATGGGACCTGGAGGTGCTGACCAGACACAAAGCCTGTCTGCTCCTTCAGGACAGTGATTGTTGGCAGTCATGAACATGGCATGTTCCTTTGGCTAGGAACATGAGGAAATACCTTTGTGAGGTACTAAAAAACTAATCAGGGCTATAATAAAATATTAAATACACCCATTAGATCATCTACATCCTTGCCACATAAGCCAGTTTGCTTCATTTAGCACAGTAAAAGATACAGGTATTACCTTCCATGATTACCTGATTTCAAACTGAATAGCAAAGTAAGGAAGCAGATCCCTTGAGAACTGACTATATCAGGAAAGTAATAAAGAGGTTGAATATAAAATTGCCAATGACAACCTAATGCATTCCTTTTTCTTTCTCAGTCTGTGTTGGAGTCAGACTTTCAATAGTCACCAAGATTTCTGACATTTTGTTTTTCCTTCTCCTCCTTCGCTCCTTAATTTTCTCTGTCATGATCCTAGCTTGCTTAACAAAATTTGTCTAGTAAATGTACATTTTTGATATTGTCATTGTACACCCAAGTGTTTTCCTTGGATTTACTCATAAAATCCTCAAGGCTGAAAGTGCTGAAAAGAGAAAGGGCACATAAAATAAAATAAACATTTTCTTCTGAGCAGCCACTAGTCCAACACAGCTGCCATGGAAGTCCACCTGTCCAAGCTACCTGCTATTACACAGCAGTGTTTTGGGCAAGTGAGAAAGGTTACTTCTGTTTGTTGTTTTTTTTTTTTTTATTGTTGTTGCTGGTTTTGATCTGGTTTCTGTTTGTTTTGCTTGTTTGTTTGTTTTATTTTGTTTTGTCTGAGGTGTTTTATTTGTTTCTTTGGTTTGGTTGTTTGGTTTTTCTTTCCCAAATTCATTAAAACTATGGAGGAATTTTTAGGTTTTTTGTTGGGGTGGGAATTATGGCCATCACAGGTAAAAGTGCTCCTGGAGGGCCTAGACAATTGCATTAAAACACAAACCTAAGTAAAAGAATACTGAAAACCAAATATTGTGATGATTAAAAATTTTATTACATTTCCTCTGTAATGCAATCAGCCCATGGGCAGTTGGATGGTGTATCTGACAGCAGTCACAGAGGAGCATTTTCTTTTCCTCACACCTCCATATTTCTTCACACCCCACCAGCCCACTTTAATCTCAGATTCATAAATGGCTCGGAGATGATTATACTTACTCCTCTGAGTTGATCTATTTCCAGAAACTAGTGGCAGAATGAGGCTTTCAGGCAAATAAGGTGATATTTTCCAAGTTAGTTGCTTCTTTGGCCATCATATTCTCAGAAACATGCCATTTTTGTTGTTCCCTTTTCCTATGGCAGCTGCACATTTATTCCCTCCAGTCCAGGGCACTTTATATTCCTCAGTGGCTTGGACATCAGTTCAGCACCTGTTTCACTGGTCAAAAAGGATAAAAAACATTATTTAGTAATTGATTAAGTCTCAGAATACAAAAAGTTGTATATTCTGTTCCCAAGAGTCAAAATTTTGGTTGATCTCTTCTTAAAAATGGCCAATGGCACACAGATCAATATCTTAACAAAATTAAGGCTGTCAGTAACAAGACAGACACTTCAGTAAGTTTTCTTTTGCTTTTTTGACAATCACTTAATGAGCCTCTGCACATTCTCTCTTGTCAAAGTTTGCATTTTTTCACCCAGATGAGTAAATTAAGGGATAATATACCTGACCCCTCACGCCCATCCTGTCTTCATTTAAAATGCTGTGCAAGACTGGACTTACAGCTACTTTGGGTGACCTGAGGGGCAGCTGCCTTTGGCTGCTCCAATTTTACTTGCTGGCACTCGGCCTGATCTTCACAGAATGGTTGGGGCTGGAAGAGACCTCTCTCAGTCTTCTGGTCCAACACTCACTTAACCTTCTAACTTGGGTTTTGTGCATCTATGTAGGAAGCATTTGCAACTGAGTGGATCACCCTATCTACCCTCCTCAGTCACTGGAGAGGAAGTGGAAATCTCAAGGTGCACAAGTTTGTACAAGTACCAGCTTTCGAATAGGAGGAGTCATGCCCAGAAACATGAGTTGACTGCAGAGAGAGAGCCCAATGCCAAAGCAGATGTCTGCACTGGGAATGTCAAATTGGAGCAGTCAGATTATCCTCTCTCATCTTTTTATTTACCTTTTAAACTCTCCTGACACAGCTTTATGAACCCTTTGTGTTCAACTCACTGCTCAATTAGAAAATTTCACCCACGAAGACTGGGTTGAATCTGCATTGCCCTGTCTGAAGTAGTTCACATTTTATAAATGTTTTGAAATTCTAGCTAAGTGATGATGGCAGGCTTTGGCCATGCATCTTCAGATCTCATGCTTTCTTACTAGGAGTCCTTAAAGAAATCAAAAAGGCTCCTGTATATTATCCATATATGTCAGAGAGGATGCATACAGTCCAAGAAATCTCTTGGTGGGCAAAGTGAAAATGAGATACTATCACACTTTAGGTGTGCCTATTCCTACTTACACTCAGGCATACCTTCAGTAATTTATTTGACTCTTTCAGCCAAGTAATTTTTATCTGACTCATGAAAGACAGAGTCCAGTGCTTCTTCCTTTTTCACCACCCTTTAAATAAGAGCACTCTGTTTCTATTTGTATTACCTTGAAATAACTTAATTTGCTAAATACACTGAACAATATCCCCATCCCAGACCTAGCTTGTGCACTTAACCCAAGTAATAGCTTTCTGGCAGCCTTCTCTAAGAATCTGCTCTCTCTTTGCCAAAGAGAGATGTTTCCTGTTCACATGAGGAAGTTTCCAGCATTTTTAACTAAAAGTGTCCTAGTGGGTTCATACCCTTAGGCTGGAGGAGGCAAGATCCTCTTCCTGCTCCCAAGCAGGCTGTCTCTGGCTCCTGCCTACAAGCAGAGCAGATTCAATATGAGAGGCACATGTCTCAGCTTGAGCAGCGTGAGCTTGGCTCATGCTGGTTTATGCTGGAGATGCACCTTCAGCAAAGCAAAGCACTCTCTGTGCTTTTTCCACCTTCTTCTGTTGTTGTAGTATCAACTTCATTGTGTTTTCTATGCAAGAATTCAATTTCTGCATTTGTTTAAATGACCAAATTGAGTTTTTTAAATAAGAACTTCTTTCAAGTATCTCCCTGCCTATCTGCCTGCCCTCAGGTATCAGACTGTGCTGAGCTTCCTGACCTCAGTTCTAGGATTCTCAGAAGCTGCCCCAATTTATTGCCATCTGCTTCCTGGTCAACAACTTCATTGCATTGTTGACTGACTTTCTTGCTCTTTGTCACAGTTTTTCAGTTTCCATCTCTTTCCCCCCTTTTTATATTTTTTTATGCATTGACATTTCACGTTTTATCTAGCCAGTATTAAGCTGGCTTCTCTCCTAGTTTGGCTTGCTTAGAAGGCATCTCTTCTTTCATAACCTCTCCTTGCACAGCTTCCTTCCAGAAGGTAGTAGGAGAGTCTAATTTAAGCATGTGTGGCTTAATGCCTAGGTGCAATTTAGTGGATATTTGTTATATTGCTCTCTGTTGAAGTCAGGCCACCTGAACTATTGCCAGCTTCTGCTGAAAGAATTTACCAAGCCAGGTGACAGCTGCCAGATGACCGGATGAAAAGCAAAATAAATTAAGAAACTAGAAAGTAGATACAGAAAACAAATAAAAAACCCCAGAGCAGCCACAAACTTTACTGGCTATCTGTGTTTAAGTAGATTCCCAAGGTCCTCTCCTTGTTCTGTTCAGCCAGGAGCTGCCAGGACATGTCTGCAGCTGGCTGGAGTCAGGAGCTGATTCCCTTGACAAGCTGCATGCTCTGGCACTATCCCCTGAACTACAACCTGCTGTTTACAGCAAAGCTTTTCCAGTGAGTTTCTTTGGCACGCTGGTGATTTAGCTGAATATAAACACACTTCTGGAGACATCCTGTATCCCACGGTCATGACACTTCAGTTCTAAACACAGTCCTAATTTATGATTGCCCAGTTTGTGAAACACTGTCTCAGACAGCATTAGCTTGGGATCTGCCACTGTGCTTTGGGGAGTCCAGGCTGGCCACCTGGCCTGCCCTCTGTTAGCATCAACTTACCAAGAGATGGGTCAATTACCTTGTGTAAATGTCTCCCTTTTGACAAAGAGGCTCAACAGGACCTGAATTGACGAGAATCTAAGCACATAAATTTTCTATATTGCAGGCCTCAACAGCTACTTATTTTACGACAGTTTCAATGAGAACAAGAAATAAAGCTTGTAACTGGCTTCAGACAGTGAGTAATTACCAGAAGTTGGGGATTGTTACCACTAACAGCTTTCAGGGTCCCTTATTTTGCTAACCGGAAGATGACAAGTTTGAAGTGGCTTGTGAATTTGAAAGTGATAAAATGAGGTGCTCTTCCTTAAAAGGACTAGAGTTCCATCTTAGTGTTATAAAGAAGAACTAAGTCCAATTAAATTACCCAGGTATGCCAGCCTCAGAAAGAAATTCAGGCATATAGAACCAGGCAGGGCAGGAATGACTTGTGTTTAGACAAGTTAAGTATTTGTGAGACCTATTGTAGTACAAGTTATTTTCTAAAATATACCTGATCATAAGAACAGCCTACAATATACTCTGGAACCTACAACCCTTTTACAGCTTTTCTGCTGTTTGTGGCAGTGAAAAATATATTTCAAAATTGTTAGGACATATCACAGCAAATGATGGCAATTCCAGCCAGATTACAGCCTTTCTCTGAAACCTTGCAGAACTAAACATTTGGTCACACAAAGCCCTTAACTCTCAGAGTTCTCCACCTGTAAGCACACTAAGATGGTATGAGGAGTTTTATTATATAAGAAATAATCACAGCTAGGAACTTGCACAAAAAATAGCAGAAAAAAAAAATAGAGAATAACTTTGACAGAAGCTCATCCATATCCAACTCCTTTTCTGTGTTTTCCAGATGGCATCCATATTATCACTTGTTATGGAAGTCATATTGATGATGTCCTAAATCTGTCTTTCAGTTGTCTTGCTGTGCTTGATGCTGATGTGGGCTTGTCCTAGTTAGAATTCTTGATACTGTAAGAAGAGTCTTCTCTGAGGATTTCCTAGGATCATTTACTTTGGAATAAATTAGTCTTTCTTAATAGACATCCTAGTGGTTTTCCATATCCCCTCACCAAAAAAGTATGAAGTCTGCACTGAGAGCATATATTTCTGAGAGAGACATTCTTAATTTATGAAGGTGATTTGTTGCTTAGACATGCATTGCTCATTGCCTATATAGATAAATGAAAAGATTTTTTTTCTTGCTGTTCCTGTAATACTATGCATTCAGGTGTTTTGGAATGCATCTAGCAACATATTTTGATCTCTTTTCTTGAAGAACAATTTTTTTTTTACAGTGAGTAATACTTTTGACAGATTAGGGCATTCATAATAATTAAGATAATCCTAAGAAATCCATCTGCTCACTACAGTCACCCTCTTCATGGTTAGCAGTACAGAATCAATACTGTAGTTAGGGTGAGGTGCATCACTCTTCTAATTCTGGAAAAGTTAGCATTGGCAGGTGCTGTGCTCTGTGAGTACAGCCTCTGCCCAAGCTTGTAGGGCCACCCAGCACCTGAAGTGCCACACAGAGCTCACTACCTTATTCCACAAGGAGACAGTCTGTAAGTGGAAGGGCATCATGGAACCATGCATGTCATCTCTACGAAGAAGCCCTTCAGTGTTGTGTTTCTGGGCTCCTTACAGCACTGTGCTCCTCAGTGCAGCTGGAGTGGTCTAGACACATCTGTGTGAGTTATGTGTAGAAACCTATTTGAACCTGATGGCATCTTGTTATATATTACATATATACATAACCCCTGATGGGCTCAGAGTCATGGGAAAGTGTGTGTGTTGTCTCTGGACTTTGGTTCCCAGAGCAGTGCAGCTACATTCCTGCCTGGTACCCCAGCTAGTAAGACACGCATGAAACCAACCCGTACGTCCTCGTACCTGCAGAGCTCCCCTGTGTCAGACCAGAAGAAAGTGGCAAGCAGACCATGGGTGTTCCAGCCACTCCCAGTGGCCTGCTTAGCTGCTCTGTACAGGGCTCAGGACATTTTCTAGAAACTGCTTGTCTCTTCACTTGTTTTGCTTTCACGTCTTCTTTCTTCTGCTGCTTCCTCTTAAGCTGTTTTGCTCTTGCTGTCATTCTCCCAGCTTTATCAGTAGTTCAACTCGTGTTTTTACATATTTTCATTTTCACAGCTGCTGTTATGAAACTGAAGCAGCTCTTCAGCTCCTGGAACACTGAATGTTCAGTCTTTTCTGCTGAAACATTGAGTGTTTCTTTCTTTTACTGGTGGGCTAATGAAGAAGTGATTATTGGCAGACTTCATTTCAGTGAGTTTCCACTGACATGCCAGTGCTATGACTATGTTTGGCAGCCAATGAGGCATGTACATTTGCCAGTAATTGTTAGGTTTTCCTCATTTTGCAGCACACTCTGGAGAGTTTCAAGGCATTTTATATATCTATAAGTAGAGCTCTGTGAACCAACAGTGTATTCACACAGCAACATCTGACTTAATCATTCACCATTTTGATTAGACTCAGAACCAGTCCAAATGTGCCCAAGATTTTAACATCATTGTTATTTTGCATAAAAATTGCTACCCTAGGCACTATATGTCATCCCTAAAGACCTCAAGGAACACATGCTGTAGCAAGCTATAACAAGAATCTTCACCTTTACTATTTTTAAAATAGGTTTTCAATACTGTATGTTAGCTTTTTATTTTTCTGGTGTAGAAATAAACTCTAGTAGTTGTTACACTGAGTGGTTTTCCCTGCATTAATTCTTCTTCTATTTCCAGCAGCACTGAGACAGCACTGCCAGATTTCTGTCACAAAAATTCTGGAAGTTGATGACAGTGATTTTTGAAGTATAATTTGCTCAAACTGGGCCACCTGCTAATAGTAATTTTAAGGATAAAGTTCTCTATTTTACCAGAAATTTTGCCAGTTTCTCTCATTAATTTCACATTGTTCAATTCAATTTTCATTACTGGTGTGATCTACAAGACTTTTCAGGGTCTTGTTTTCTTGTGTTTTGCAAGAGGCCATGGCATTCTCCAGATTAAGCTGACCTCTTGCTGAGACCAGCTTGGTTCCCAATGGTTTTTTCCTCACTAAGACTTGTTTTATGCAATGGGACATACTCTGAGCATAGAGGTGACTTGATACAGAAGAAAATAAAATTTTCTCTAGCCACAGAGCTACCTGGAGTTTATCTCTTGGGAATAATGTGCTAAAAAGCATTATTATAATTTCCTAAATCCTCCCTCATTGATTGTGTCATTTCTGGGAATGCTGTAAGAGGTCATGGCGGGCAAATTCTGGTCTCATAAATCTAGCCTCATAACTCTCATGGGAAAATGTAACTGGATAAGTAACTGGATAAAAATTCCTCCCCTGCTGCTCCCCAAACTATATACTTCATATACTTTATATATCTGAGCCATATATCAGCCTGGATTGTGCTGGGTTTAGCTGGGACAGAGTTAATTTGCTTCAGAGCAGCCAGTTTGAGGCTGTGTTTTGGATTTGTACAGGAAACAGTGCTGATTACCCAGGGACATTTTCCTTATCTCTGAGCAGAGCTTACCCAGAGCCAAGGCCTTTTCTGCCTCTCACCCCACCTCAGCAGCAAGGAGTATGAGGGTGCAAAAGGAGTTGAGAGGAGACACCAGGACAGCTGACCCTAACTGACCACAGGGATATCCCATATCATATGGAGTCATGCTCAGCATATAAAGCTGGAGGAAGAAGAAGCAAAGGAGGTAGTTTGGAGTGATGGTGCTTGTCAGCCCAAGTCACTGTTAGGTGTGGTGGAGCCCAGCTTTCCTGGAGATGGCTGAACACCTGCCTGATGATGGGAAGCAGTGAATTAATTCTTTGTATTACTTTGCTTGTGTGTGTGGCTTTTGCTTTCCCTAATAAGCTCTGTTCATCCCAAGCCATGCATTTTCTCACTTTTACACTTCCAATCATTCTCCCACATCCCACCAGGGGAAAGTGAGCAAGCAGCTAAGTGGGGTTTAGCTGCTGGATAGAGTTAAACCATGACATAGATGAAGATTCCTAGTTTCCTGATAATCTAGAGGAAAGGGCTAGTAAAACCTTCATAATTTATAGTTTATCCTAGTTTAGCATCTCCCTATAGATGTCCCAGCTCCTCTCTCCCATCTCCTCTCTCCCAGTTCCTCTCTCCCAGCCCCTCCTGGCTCCTCTCTCCCAGCTCCTCACTCCCATCTCCTCTCCCATCTCCTCTCTCCCATCTCCTCTGTATGTAGAATGTATTTGCTAAATTCTATAGGGAGACTCTATAGTCTCCCATATCTCTATATGTAGAATGTATTTGCTAAACTCAGCAAAATGCATAAGCCAGCTGTATTGTAAGGCATAAAGCAAATGCTAATTAGTCTGTAAAACTGCAGTTGTGATCTAATGCAAATATTGCTTTTTCTGTAGTGATGTGCTGCTACCTGTGCAAGTTGTGCAACCAAACTGCATGCAGGCATCAATTTCATCCCCACTCAGGCAAAAGGTTTGTGTGATAAATAAGTGTGGGATTTGATGCAGATTATTTGAATTTAAAATGAACACTCAGGAGGGATCTTAGCACTGTTCTTTGTACCAAAAAGCAAGCTCAGAATTCTGCTTTCTTGAATTTACAAAGAATCAGAAAAATTGACAATTTTCATCACCAAGCTCCTTCTCATCAAGCACCCCACAAACATGTCTTCTCAGGGTTCTCTGANGAAATTTTGCCAGTTTCTCTCATTAATTTCACATTGTTCAATTCAATTTTCATTACTGGTGTGATCTACAAGACTTTTCAGGGTCTTGTTTTCTTGTGTTTTGCAAGAGGCCATGGCATTCTCCAGATTAAGCTGACCTCTTGCTGAGACCAGCTTGGTTCCCAATGGTTTTTTCCTCACTAAGACTTGTTTTATGCAATGGGACATACTCTGAGCATAGAGGTGACTTGATACAGAAGAAAATAAAATTTTCTCTAGCCACAGAGCTACCTGGAGTTTATCTCTTGGGAATAATGTGCTAAAAAGCATTATTATAATTTCCTAAATCCTCCCTCATTGATTGTGTCATTTCTGGGAATGCTGTAAGAGGTCATGGCGGGCAAATTCTGGTCTCATAAATCTAGCCTCATAACTCTCATGGGAAAATGTAACTGGATAAGTAACTGGATAAAAATTCCTCCCCTGCTGCTCCCCAAACTATATACTTCATATACTTTATATATCTGAGCCATATATCAGCCTGGATTGTGCTGGGTTTAGCTGGGACAGAGTTAATTTGCTTCAGAGCAGCCAGTTTGAGGCTGTGTTTTGGATTTGTACAGGAAACAGTGCTGATTACCCAGGGACATTTTCCTTATCTCTGAGCAGAGCTTACCCAGAGCCAAGGCCTTTTCTGCCTCTCACCCCACCTCAGCAGCAAGGAGTATGAGGGTGCAAAAGGAGTTGAGAGGAGACACCAGGACAGCTGACCCTAACTGACCACAGGGATATCCCATATCATATGGAGTCATGCTCAGCATATAAAGCTGGAGGAAGAAGAAGCAAAGGAGGTAGTTTGGAGTGATGGTGCTTGTCAGCCCAAGTCACTGTTAGGTGTGGTGGAGCCCAGCTTTCCTGGAGATGGCTGAACACCTGCCTGATGATGGGAAGCAGTGAATTAATTCTTTGTATTACTTTGCTTGTGTGTGTGGCTTTTGCTTTCCCTAATAAGCTCTGTTCATCCCAAGCCATGCATTTTCTCACTTTTACACTTCCAATCATTCTCCCACATCCCACCAGGGGAAAGTGAGCAAGCAGCTAAGTGGGGTTTAGCTGCTGGATAGAGTTAAACCATGACATAGATGAAGATTCCTAGTTTCCTGATAATCTAGAGGAAAGGGCTAGTAAAACCTTCATAATTTATAGTTTATCCTAGTTTAGCATCTCCCTATAGATGTCCCAGCTCCTCTCTCCCATCTCCTCTCTCCCAGTTCCTCTCTCCCAGCCCCTCCTGGCTCCTCTCTCCCAGCTCCTCACTCCCATCTCCTCTCCCATCTCCTCTCTCCCATCTCCTCTGTATGTAGAATGTATTTGCTAAATTCTATAGGGAGACTCTATAGTCTCCCATATCTCTATATGTAGAATGTATTTGCTAAACTCAGCAAAATGCATAAGCCAGCTGTATTGTAAGGCATAAAGCAAATGCTAATTAGTCTGTAAAACTGCAGTTGTGATCTAATGCAAATATTGCTTTTTCTGTAGTGATGTGCTGCTACCTGTGCAAGTTGTGCAACCAAACTGCATGCAGGCATCAATTTCATCCCCACTCAGGCAAAAGGTTTGTGTGATAAATAAGTGTGGGATTTGATGCAGATTATTTGAATTTAAAATGAACACTCAGGAGGGATCTTAGCACTGTTCTTTGTACCAAAAAGCAAGCTCAGAATTCTGCTTTCTTGAATTTACAAAGAATCAGAAAAATTGACAATTTTCATCACCAAGCTCCTTCTCATCAAGCACCCCACAAACATGTCTTCTCAGGGTTCTCTGAGGTCTGCCTACTTCTTTCATCACCTGCACTACCTCTCATCCTTCCAAATGTCACTGGATTAAAACAATTCTTAGATGCCCGTGGTACTTCCTGAGAAACTTCTGAGCACCTGTCACTTTTCTTCCTTTTAGGAAGAGATATTTGCCAGTGTTTTGGGTAGCAAGCTGCCATAATTTCTGCTGCCAGCACAGGTAAAGGAACTTGTGATTTTCTTGCAATTATCTCAAATGAAAAATGAAGGATTCTTCCAATTATATCAACATGTTGTCACAGAATCACAGAAAATACTGAGCTGGAAGCGACCCACAAGGACCCTCAAGTCCAGCTCCTGACCCTGCACAGAACTATCCCCAACAGTCACACCATGTGTCTCAGAGTGTTGTCCAAATGCTTCTTGAACTCTGGCAGGCTGATGCTGTGATCACTGCCCTGGGGACATGTTCCAGCGCCCAACCACCCTCTGGTGAAGNAGGACATGTTCCAGTGCCCAACCACCCTCTGGTGAAGAACTTTCTTCTAATATCCAGCCTAAAGTTCCCCTGACACAATTTCAGGCCATTCCCTTGGGTCCTGTCACTGGGCACTTCTAATCATATTAAATTACCAGGTTTCCAACAAGTTAGCCTATTATATAGCAATTACATCACTTGCTCTATGTTCATTAGAAATTTGCAGATCAAGGACAAGCTAAATTAATTTCTTGTACTTCATTTTTTCTTGAATGTCATTCCATACACTGTTTTTTCTCTGTCTGTGTATCAGTGCAGCTGACAAAACCAAGCAACCATGCCACAACACAAGTCATAACATTCCTGCAAATAAGAACTGAATAACAACACCCTTCCAGAACAATCTGTCATGGGTGGAAACTTAAGCCAGTGCACTTATAATATAGAAAAAATCAAGACAGCTTTAGAAGAGCAATATATTTTTAGTTAGAAAGGGTACAATGAAAGAAGAAAGCATCTACTCTTCTTCTGGTTTTGGAAAAGAATAAAGCAGTGTATGGTAAAACTGTCTAGGGGAGTTAAATGGGTAGGGGAAATTAAGAAATCAGAATTGGTATATAAATGGTTGTGACAAGCTCCACAAACTGAAACACCTGCTACCATTTGTGGAGGTCAAGCTTGTTTCCCATAAGGGATTAAAAGAATGGTTCCTTAGCCTAATTTACAAATAGGTAAGAAAACCTGGAACCAGGGCAACTCCACTCGTCTTTTGCAACTGTATTACTGAAGGAAAATGTACTACATCCAATTTAAAAAGCCAGAGTAAAGCATCATCATTTCAGCAGAGATGAAGATCCAGTTTCACTAATCTACAGTCTGACAGCTGAAGTGTAACTATTCAGGAACACTGGAGATCTCTTGAGTTGGAAGGCACCCACAAGGATCATCAAAATCCAACTCTTGGCCCTGCACAGGACAACCAAACACTTCTTGAACTCTGGCAGTTATTTCAGTACTCTAACAATTTGCTCTTCATAGGGAGATAGTGATAGTTGGGATACAACAGGATTTCTGTGTCCTGTGACTGGGTCTTCCATGACACCAAACACAAGGTATTACAGCTACACTACTGCCCTGATGGGATGGATCACATAAACCTAAGGCAAACCTTGTAGCAAATCTTTATCAGTCTCAGACAAAAATGTGTTGAATTTACAATCAGTGATACTCTAAACTTTACAATCAGTGATACTCTAAGCAAAGGCCCTGAAATGTCTATTTAAACATACATCCAACTAACTGGAAGTGCAAACCATTATAAAATGCAGACTTAGCATCAGTCTCAACATTTTAAAAATATGTCCTACATTCAGTTGCAAAACACCATCACATGAAGAGTTGAGACTAAGAAGCTAGAGTGCACTTCAAAGATACTCTAGCAGATAGTTATCAGATTCCATCCTTCCTGTTAAGGATAAAGATCAGGTACACCATCTTCCTGTTGCTTTTCAGAAGCATGCATGAGTTCTGGTGTAAACTGTGAGCTACAGCCTCCTCGAGTATTCAGTCACCTGGATTGATTTTTGCAGGACCATAAAAACACAGCTCAGCATATCAGTCTCATAAATCCTAAAGATGGTGTTAAAGTGAAGTAAAGTCACAATGGTGTTCTGTAACTCCCTCCCAGCTAATTATTAAATAACTGTTTCTATAGATTCACTGAAAAAATTACACCCCTCATCCTTAAAATCTTAAGTGCTTCTTCCAACACAGTTTTAAATACACTGTCCATCTGTTCTGTGGAATTCACCCAAAGCTTTGTTGGTAACAGAGGTGACTGGGAACAGTGATGGGAGCTCTGATTGTCTCATGCATGAAGCATGAACTCCTGTGGCTGGCTTGTAGAACAGTCTCCTGCAGCCTGATGTATTTCACCTCGTGCATTCCTTCACCTGCCTTAGAATCCTGCTTAACAAATTGGCTCATCAGTTGGGATGGAAAAGCAGAGGAGAGGCTGCTGGCTCAGAGCAGTTTCTCTAAAGGACACACCAAAAGATTTCAACTGTAATTCCTGCTCCAGCATGTGACTAGACACAGGTGACATTGTGATATGGCATTTAAAAAAGGGACACATCTCCCAAATTAATCTAATCCTATGAGAAAGGAAGATTTTGCTTGAAATATTTCTAATTTATAGCAGTGTGACATGGAAGGGCAGTTGGGAAGGAAGACACAGTTAAAGCATGAAATAAAGCAATAATAAAGTAAACTATTAAGCTTTCTAGTATTAAATCTTAAAACCCCAATTTACTTCTAGAGTAGGACTTCATGCTTTCTCCCTGCCCAGTGCTCCCTCCCCAAGCTGAAATCAAATACCAAGCCTTGTTACTGTAAACTGGTAAAACAAAAATAGAAATGAGGCTTGTGATGAGGGAAAAAAGGAAAAGATTTGTAGCATTAAAGCCTTTTATGACTGAGGCAGCACAGATGTTATACATTTGCCCCAGCCCTTGTATCCTGTTTTGAAAACCAGCAACAGATTTCTAATTCACCAGTCACAAAGGGTGTATTTTCATTGCCTGAGGCTTTCCACTGCCTGGGAGTGTGGTTCTTCCCTCACTTCTTGACACCTCCAAAGGAATGGATCAGTGAATTGATCAGGGTTAAAAGTCCTAACAAAAGAGAAACAAGACTATTTTTAACTTATTCCCTGATTAATTTCATTCACCATGCTGCTCCACAGACAGCATGGCTGAGGGTGTGGTGTGAGGGGAAATGGACTTGAACGAGGCAGTTGGGAAGCAGGAAACCTTTCAGACAGCGCTGTCGTTAAAGCCCATTTCATGATACTCAGCTTGTGACAAGGCAGCTGCTAAGACCCGGAATCCTTCTCACTGGGAAAATAACACTATTTCTCTTGTGAGAAGTAAGTGGCTGCTGCACTCCTCTCACCAAAAGGGCACAGGGGACACACACGTGCTCTTGTTATGCGGCAAAGCCTGGAACTTCCCCCCTGAACAGTGACTGCAGGGGTAGCAGGGAATGCTTAAATACATATGAGTTAGGTGATGACCACAGGTACATTGTATAAAGAACACTTGAAGTCTTAGTACATAAAAATTTTGTTTAAAAGCCAATCACAGTATTCCAATTATTAATTACTACTGGACCAACCATTGGAGTGTCTACCGACTGTGCAGACCATTAGTTAACATATAGGACGACAAATTACGGCTCAAAAATTTTTTTGGCTATATAACTAAAGAGTTAACAAAAAGGGACTGATGCTAAACTAAGGCAGAAAACATAGGCTAAGTCAAGAGGAGATTGAGGAACACTAGCAAAGTTTTAGAGACTTTTCCTTTGAATTTCATTAAGGCTTTATAAGAAAGGTCCTGGAGCAGAGACCCTCTGAGCTCATGTTCATGCTCAGCATCCTGCCTGCAGGTGCACTAAGGCCACCACTTCTTTGTATTTCTGCATCTCAACCCTAAGGTAGGGGATAGCCTACCCAGATAAAAATGTTTCTTAATATGCCCTAACTTATAAGAATTTCAAAGTTATTTTATCTTAACCACTACATTTTTACATAATTCTTCACATTATGTTGGTACATTAAACATATTTTAACTTTATTAGGGTGTTTCTGAGGCCTTCTTCCTACCACTCCTCCTGATCCACTACTGGCTACTCCTTCCATTGTGCCAGTATATTTCTTAATGGAGAAGAGGAATAACAAATTTTGGCAAGGTGGATTACAACCCAATAATTGTTGATTAGATCAAGCAGGACAAAGCCCAACAGTGAAGGACAGAACAACTGCAGCAGTGTAGGGATTGCTACAGGAATTGAACAATAATACCATTTCCCACCAATCTGGCTAGTTTCTTTCCAGAAGGAATCTCACAGCAGGACTGTTGTCCTTGCAGTCCTATAAAACCACATGAACGGACAAAAGCATTTTAAGCTGCTCAGCAAAGGTTTGCCATGGAACTGGGACAAACTGATTTCTCACTGCCCTCCTGATGTGCCTGCTCAGGATCTGTGCACAGAATATCCACCAGCAGCAGTTTCTGCAGCTGTGCAAAAGCAGGGATTCAGTCAGGGAGGAACACAAGGGCTCTTATTTGTATGAGTAATCATCCTACAAACAGTGGAGCCTTAATCTGCATCAGGGGAAGTTTAGGTTGGACGTTAGGAGGAATTTCTTCACAGAAAGGGTGATTCGATATTGAAATGGGCAGCCCAAGGAGGTGCTGGAGTCACGGTCCTGGAGGGGTTTAAGGAAAGGCTAGACACGGCACTCAGAGCCATGGTGTAGGTGACACGGTGGTGTTGGGTCGTAGCTTGGACTCGGTGATCTCAGAAGTCTCTTCCCGCCTAAGTGATTCTGTAATCACTCAGTAATCGCCAGTTACTGATCCCGCGTGGTTATGGAGACGTTTACGAAGACAAGTGTCATTCCCGTGACAGGGAGATGCTGAACCAGTGGGGCTGGAGCGGCGAGGCCTCTCGTGGCGAGGAAGTGCCCTGCCGCCACCATCTCCCCTCTTCCCGGCGTGTCCCTCACGCCCCTTC
>VZRX01012158.1:160192-171306 GCA_013398075.1 Notiomystis cincta
CCTCGCCCGGCCCCCGCGGCCGCTTCGAGCAGGAGCAGGACCGCGCCGTCCGCGCCCTGGTGCGCTGCGTGACCGGCCTGCCGGAGGAGGAGCTGGGCGGGGAGCGCTTCCAGGCGGCGCTCAATTTCGCCTGGTCCAACTTCAGGTCAGCGGGAGCGGGCAGGGTCCCGGTGGCTGCGCGGGGCTGTGGGACGGGGCCGTGCCCGCCGTGCGCCGCCCCCGGGGAAGCGCCGGGGGCCGTGTGCCTGTCTCTGCCACAGGGTCCGTGACTGCTGCTCCGTCGCGTTTGAATCTTGGTCTGTTAGGGATTTTCTCGTGTAAAAAGGTGCCTTTCAGTGTGTTCGTTTAGCCGCCCCAAACTTTGTTGGAGGGAGATGGTTATGTGGTTATGGTTACGTGTAAAGAGCAAGTGAGGAGGAGTGCCAAATTGAGATAAACCTTCTGGCCAGGAATGCTGTGCTGCTTGTGTGAAAGGTTATCAGTCTGCGGGAAGAGAACGTGTTTGGTGTTATTTGGGCTTGTCAGAAATGTGGTCTTCATTAATTTGTAATATATAGTACTGTAGCCCTTTCAGTCTATTATACTGCAACCTAAAATGCCCTTGCTCAAGTTTTACACACAGTTTTCAATTACCAGAGTTATTGTTCCAGTCTATTCTGCCAGCTTGAGTTGGACTCGATAATCCTTCTGGGTCCCTTCCAACTCAGAATATTCTGTGAAAGCTGTGAAACTCTTCTTACATGATGTATTTCCAATTACCCATACTATCGCTGCCTCTTTGAAATCATATGCATAAATCGATGCAACTTGTAGCTAATCCATATAAAATCAATGTTACTTTACATTTTTTCATGCTGATTAAATGCATTTTTGGAGGAGCAGTAGCATAACTGCTTTGCATCTGTGAATCCTAACTGCTAAGAGGCTCAAGTAAAGTTATTTCAGTATGCAAATCTCACCCTCAGTTTTGTCACCCAGGTGCTTGTATAGTTGTGTGCTCTTTTAGATTGGGAAATTGTTGGGGGTTTGTTTGTTTTTTTTTACATATCAGGAAAACGGAAGGGTCGATGCAGAGTGAACAAGAAACTTTAGGTAAAGAGGGTTGGGAAGAGGAAGGGTTTTTTCATGCCAGAATTGTTGTCCAAGGAATGTGCATGGAACATCAGCCTGAAATTATTTAGTGTTACATTTGCAGTGAGACCTTAGGTTGTAGTAGTGTCAAGTTTGTGGAACTTGTTATTTGTATTGTTAGATTTGATGATGTTTCTGTGCTGTAGTTCTTGGATCCACCTATTTATTTCCATGCAGCACTCTAATCCTCTTCTATTCATGATGTTCCTAACTTTCCTAAAAAACAGATTTTGTGTGTTAGTCATTTATTAAAGCTTTAAGTAATAGACTAAATAATTTTCACTAATAACTTCCCTGCAGCTTAATTTTTCTTTTCAGGACAGATTCTTGGTTTGATTTTTTTATTGTCTTTTCAGTGTGATGTTCTAAATCTTCCAGTTCTTACACCTACCACGATTTTGAATTAATGATTTCCTATGTAAGCTAATGTGCAGTAATAAATTAAGTAAGCTGTAGTTTCTTAAACCTAAATGCCACCTATGCAGTTAATGCTATATTTTATCGTGCTCTTACTCCAAATCCTTATACACAGCTGAAATCAGACTAAAACACAGTTGTTTTTTTTTTCTTTTCTTTATCGAGGGGCTATTTTCATCCTCCAGTGCTACTTACTTGGTATCTGCCTTACAGCTTCACTTTCTAGTTCATTACTTTGGCATTGAGGTGATTTCATACTGTCTTTTGAAATTCAGTCTATTTACCTTAACTGTTGGTCATGATTGGGATTTGGCAGTTTTCATTTCTGTCTGTGGTCATGAGAATTTTACCATTTTCTGTCACATGTTGCTGGAAACATTGGTTTTGAGGGCATATAGAGCATCTTGACCTTGTGCTCGGTGTTGTCACATCTTATTCCCTGTTTTTTAATCTCTGTATCTGAAGAACCTATTCATAGCCTAATCTAGTCTCCAAAGTCCATTTTAGCTTTCATGAGTTCTTCTTTTGTCCCTACACACACACACACACACATATATATATAGATATATATATGTATATATATATATATGTATGTGTGTGTATATATATATATACACAACCTTTGTTGGTGTATCTGTCTTTATTTTTGATTAAGCTCTCTTTTCTCTTAGACACTGTCCCTTATCCTTTATAAAAAGGAGCTTCTTTTGGGTTAGGAGCCTTCCCATGAGGGTGTTAGTTTTGCCTGTGTCTGTGAGGCAGGTCCCAGATAATTTTGTGCATTTGACACCAATGCCTTTGACAACACAGTTCTTGATCTCCTTGCTCTACTTGACTTTGCAGACAGCATACTTTAATTGCTTAGTTTGCTGGTACAGTAGTAATTTTCCATTCAGCTTAGAGTGCTGGTTAGATGTAACCTGCATTTAATTTTTCTGTCTTTCAGGCCAATTATATTTAATCCTTCTTGAGCTACGAGATGCCAAGATTGAATTTTGTTGTTGCTTAATACTGTTGTGGAATTAAATGTGCATTAGTAAACTAGTAATGTTGTCTTCATATATGTAAATCAGCTTTATTTTCTTCTTTACTTAAGCTTCCTTTTAAACATATTCTAATGCAGATTTCTTACACAGATTTCACCGTTTTCTTGATGTGAACAGTCATAAAGTAGAGAGAACAATAGAAGGGTAAGTTTTATGTCTATATATTAATAATGCATTGGTTATATGTATATATTTTTTTTAAAAAGCCTTCTTGATACTATTTGTGTTATTAGAATACATGAAAAATTGATAATTCATTCTGACCTTGGAAAAGCTGCAAGCTGGAAAAGGCTAACTGAAAAATTTCTGAACTTGCCACTCCCAAGTACTGAAGAAACAAAGGTATGTACGTTGCAATTCCCTTGTTCTTTTTTTCCATCCCTCTTGGATTTACACTGAGAGTGGGAGCTTCAGTTGTAATGTTGTGTTGGAAATTTCAGGTGACTTAGTAGTAGGCTTTGGAGTTGCTGTTCAGGTCATGGATTTCCAGAAACGAAGTTGCATTTATCGTCTTCTCAGGGTTTCAGCACACGGAGTTTCATGACTTAAAGAACAGGATCTCATTGCAGAGCAGGTGTTTTAGGGTCAGTGTTGTACAAATGCTGTAGCTGGAATCTAGGTGAATCTAGATTCCTGTCTGTTCTAAAACAACAATGAACTGAGCATTTCTTATTCTTTATCTATTTTTTTTTCCTTAAGTAATCCATCTGGATGTTTCGGTTTTAGGGTTTCCAGTTGGAGTGCTCCTGTTCTGTAGCTTCCCTACTGAGACTATGGGTGTGTTTCACCATTGATACACTTTGTATTAAATCAGTTCAGGATATGGAGTGGATAAATATGGCCAAAGTTGTCTCAGCTTTTTTTCAGTGTGGCAGTATAAAAATGAATTGAATCTTAGAAAATTCCTGCTGTTGGGAAATTTAAGCTTGTGATTTAAGAGTTGGTGCTCCCTGTACCAGTGTTCTTTAATAGAGAGCTGTGTGTTCTGAGTTGCAGTCTGATTTTACTTCTCATTGAACTGACATTTATCTTTCTTTGCATGTTCTAGGTTCCTTTTAATATGTGGGGAAAACCCAGGAGCCCTTAATGGCTTACACATACTCACATATTACTGTTCTGTAGGCTCTAGATTTTTGAACATGTATCTTTAGTAGTGCTTGTTTTGAGACTTGAATGAAATTAAGACCAACCAAACCAAACACCCAAGCAAGCACTTAATCCTTGAATTTTGCAAGTATCCTAAGATTTTTTTTTTAATTTCCTCTTCTTTTTAAAAATGCCATTGAGGTGTGGCTGGAGGTAGATTAATCTCATATTTGGTAAGTTAAATTGCATTTAGTTTCTAGCAGTGACACATAACTGGGAAGATAAAATAGTTATCAGTTTCTATGACTGGTAAGTGGAACACCAGCTCACACATGTGATTCTGTCAATGACCTTCTGGTTTTCTTTGACAAACTCTGGTAAAATCAGTAATGTTCAGTAAGAACATGTTATAATTCTTGTGTAGTAGGTGAGTATCATGCTGCTTTATCAGAAATTCGAATTATTTTTTCTAAAACGCAAGTGGAACTCATTCCAAAACAGCTTTGTTAGTGTGTTTATGAATGTGTGAAAGTGTATAAGGATTTATTTAGCAGGATCTCCATGCATCTAGATGTGAAATGATTAGCTGAAGATCTTTGTAAAGTTACTATGAGGCCAAAGAAAAATCTTCTTATAGTAAGAAATGATTTTACATGGGTAAACAGATTTTAGGGAATAGACAACAGTACAAATCTCTGGACCATACCAGTGTTGGCACAGTATTCTAACCTGATTGAAGGCCTCTGTTTCACAACTGCAATATTGCAGTTAAAGATTCATCCTTAATGATTTGTGTAGATTTTCAGATGTGAGAAGATAATGTGAACACGATATTAAAATGTAGTGATTTTAGCTAACTTCATTTTATCCTCTGTTTGAAATAATTGGCTGTGTGAAAAGGGAGCTAAGACTTGGTTTCCTACAGGCCTGTTACTTGTGTCCTTCCAGTTTATCCACATTTATGTGGCCGTCCATTATCCCTTGTCCTGAGGTGACTTCTTGCTTTCACAGTACTTGCATCTTTTTCATATTCTCTGATTATCAGCTCAGTAAGAGGTGGCATATGCTGTGGCTGCTTTTGAAGGATTTGTGTAGTGATTGGCTAATTAATAGGCAGAAGAAAGTGGGTAACATTCACTATCACTTTGCAGATGTTATTTTGTAATTCAGGACTGGGGAGTGGGAACTGATGGGGAGCATTCCTGCAGATAATAGGCTGACTTTGTTACTAAGCACAATCCTTTAGACCACTTACAGACTTGCTTTTTTTCTGATGTGTTTTAAAGACGGATACACACTATTCCATACTGTCTCTTCTGTTGTGTTTGTCTGATTCTCCATCCAACACCACCTATGTGGAAAAACCAAGAGTCAAAGAAGTGGGTAAGTTTACAAGATGTTTATATGGCTAATGAAAGATACAATCTGCAGTGCAATCTGAAAAGGACATTTTTTTCCCCTCCATTTTATTATCTCTTTCACTTCACATTGCTTTATTGGTTGTCTTTATAATTTAAAATAGCTTGCAAGTCTTTCCTACCCTTGTTTATGTTGCATCACCTAATTAATTTTTCCAGCCACTGAAGTACCTTGGGAACTCTCTTTGCCTTGTACCACTATCACAAACAAACATTGTCTGCCTGTTCAACAGAGCTTTCATGCTCAAAGACAGACAGTGGATTTCTATCCTGAATCTCTGTCTTAGATATCTTGAAAAAGTTTTGGTGATGTAAATTCCTGTTTTGTACATAATCAAGGAAAGGGAGATACATTTGAAGGTTTCCAGAGGGAGATCCCAGCTGCCTGCTTTCTAAGTAGGACTTTTTCACTCAGTGCCTGAAAATGAGGCTTGTGCTTAAGTTTGAGTGGATACCATCCCCCATTTGTTTACAGTGTTGTATCATAGACTGAAAGAAGAATATTTCAGACTAACCTAAAGAAAATCTTGCATCTTAAGATTCCTTTTTGAATGATCTCTGCACATTCCCTCGGCGGTGTTTTGAATGCACTTTCAGCCCATTCCAGGAATGTGAATATGAAGAGGTTATCTCAAACAACACTAATTACAGTTGAGTAAGCTTCATGTTTAAGATATCCTATGTTGTAAGTGTGATTGTTACTTTGAAAGTTTCTCACATCACATCATGGATATGTGGTGTCTTTTTTTGGAGAGTAAGACAGTTCTTGGTTTATGTTGTTTACAGTCTGGGATCCTTGTGCATATGTAAATTATACATTTAGAATGTTTCCATTGAGCTAAATGGGACCTATTAGTCACAGTAAGTGGTGTGTTGCATTCTTGCATGTTCTTCCAGGGCTGAAGTGTAAGGTAGTGTAACATAATACAGATAAATGTGCTAATGGCACACTGTTTTGCACATTTTGAGTGTATAAGTAATGAAGTTGAGAATTAATAAAGGATATACATGGTTGATATGTCACAATTTATGTCATATTGAAAGTGCACAACCTTGTTAAAGGAACAGTGGTGTAACATTAAGTGGAAGAGAATGCCTTTTGTTTTAGCTATGGAGTATCAAGATAATTTTAACTTTGGAAGTGTTTTAGAGGAAAAGAAAGAGTTATGTGATACTTAGTATTTTTATATTTACATTTCTCTTAGAAAAGGAAGAAGAATTTGACTGGGGAAAGTATTTGATGGAAGGAGAAGAAATTTACTTTGGCCCAGGTGTAGATACACCAGTAAGTAATTTCTTAAGGTAAAAACTCCAACTGTATAAACTGGTTTGAAGTGTTAGAGATTGAGCTGTCCTAGTTTGCATGCTCTGCATGTTGATTCTTGCAGGATTCCCCAGTACTCTGTTGAATACCATGAAATAATACACAGCCTCAAGCAGAATAACAGTAATACAAATACTTCTGTTTTTCACAATGTTTTGACTTACTGCTGCAATTAAACTGTCTGCTTCTGCTGACCCCTGCTTCCACCTAATCAGAACTTGCTGCAATTCTGTGATCTTTTCCAGATCTCTCATTTGTCTGGTTGTTAATGTTGTGTATAACTTAAATCATTCTCTGTTAGACTGTTATGTTAGTCCTAATGTCCTGAATTTACTTTGTAGTGTAAGAAAGGAGAGCATAGTACATGTCTGGCTTCAGACCGAGCTGAATACAGATCTGTCTTCTTTGTTGTACTGAAATGTCCTTGGGTTTGTTGCACTTCATAGGATTGGTCTGGAGAAAGTGAAGAGGAAGAAGACACTCAGCCCTTGAGCAGGGAGGACTCGGGTATTCAAGTAGACAGGACACCTTTAGAAGACCAAGATGCAAATAAGAAGACAGTACCTAATGCTTCCTGGAAAGGTTAGAATAAGCTGTAATTCTTCTGATACACATAGTAAAATTTAGCAAGGTAATATAGCTTTTTTATTATTCAGTGAGGTATTGTGTTGCAGATCTATAATTGTAGTATAACTTGCACGTTACTGTTCATTACTGATGGGGTTTTTTTTACATTAAAGAAACAATATGGAAAGTTTGATCTGATTTCTGTCACTGGTAAGGGAGAAGAATTCTGTTCATTCCTGTGGAAATTTATGTGGATATTCCAATATAGAAATGAAAGCTTACTGTAATTGCAGCACATAGTTGTATGGATATAATGTAAATATTTGTTATTAAGTATCAGAATGCTGAAATAAAATTTAGTTTTCAACAGAAATAGTTGTCTCAGTTCCAAGTATGAAATGTTTCTGAAAAAATTAGGTTTATGCAGTTAAAACACTAGTGGCTGTCTCTTGAATAGCTTCAGTGAGTTTTAAATGTAGCTGTATTCTTTTTCATAAAATATTGTAGGGTACAGTTCACCTGGTACATGATGACTACATAGTATATATTATGTAAGCAGTAGCTATCTAACTGGGATTAGGTAAAGTTCTGTTGACAATCACATTTAAGAAAAAACTATTCTAGGTAATGTACTAAATGGCTAATAAAAAGGAATGTAGTGATAAAGTTGTTGACATTTGGCAGTTTATTTTTAAGTCAGCTTGTTTTTGTATACAGCATTTGAGAATTGTGTGAGACAGAAGCACAGTTTATGAGAAAAAATTTGGAACCATGTAAATCTTCAGGCTTATAGAATCATATATCCTGAGCTGGAAGAGACCCACAAGGATCATTAAAGTCCAGTTCCTGGTCTTGCACAGGACCATCCCCAAGAGTCACACCACATGAATGAGAATGTTTTCCAAATGTTCCTTGAACTCTTGTCAGGCTGATGCTGTGACCGCTTCCCTGGGGAGCCTGTTCCAGTGCCCAACCACCCTCCAGGTGAAGAACCTTTTCCTCATATCCAACCTAAACATCCCCTGACACAGCTTCAGCCATTCCCTCTGGTCCTGTCACTGGTGACCAGAGAGGAGAGATCAGTGTCTGCTCTTGCACTTCCCTTCATGAGGAAGCCCCCTTCATGAGGGGCTGTGGTGAGGTCTCCTCTCAGTCTCCTCCAGGCTGAACCACAGCTGCTCCTCATATGGCTCCCTCTCTAGTGCCATCACCATCATTGTAGCCCTCCTTTGGACACTCTCTAATAGCTTTATAACTGTCTTATATTGTGGTTCCCCAAACTGCTCACACTACCCAGGTGAGTCCTCACCAATGCTGAACAGAGCTTATTTTTAGGACTTCTGCAACATTTGGGCAGTGTGGCATTTCTATGTAACTTAATTTATGCACAGTGGTATTAAATTCCCAGTGCAGTAAATTGTAAATGGTTATAAATGGTAATTCATTTGAAAAGATTTGTGATTCTGCAGCTGAGTGAATAGGCTTATTAATAACTTCTTCCTGTGTTTTATAATCATTTCCTGCCTAAATAAAAACACCTTGCTGACTGTCACATGTTTTCCCAGTTGGCGAGCCTGATGCCCGCAGCTGGCTGGAGCAGCACGTAGTTCCTCAGTACTGGACAGGAAGGGCTCCTCGCTTTTCACACAGCTTGCACTTGCATTCCAATCTGGCTGCAGTCTGGTAAGAAAACAATATCACTTATATATTCCTTCCTGGCATACAATGCTAAATAATGACTCTTTAAAGGCTTTTTACTGTTGGAAGCATAAAGATAATAGAGCTATTTTTATGAAGTTTCTCATGTCAGAGAGAGGGGTTTAATTTTTCAGAGAAGCAAACCTTACTGTTGAATTTTTTTTGGCTTGACTCTTATGAAGGTCTCTGAGGACCTAATATAGGTAGGTTGTAAGTGGTCCTGGAAGTGAGGAGTCCCCTAATGTTTAAGTTTTTTAAATGTTTTTGGTGCCTCCTTTACAAAGTTAAACATAGTTTTTATGTGGGAAAGGAACATAAAACAGTATATTGCCATGATCTGCCATGGCCTTGGAAAGAAAATGAGAATTAAAAATAAGAAGTCTAATTCTTTCCTGTCCCAAATTTTAATGTATCAGTAATGAAGTTCATTAGATTTGCCCTTGGTTTTGTTAATTTAATGGATTTCTTAATCGAGGAGTTATTTTAGTATAAGGTTGTTGTCTTGCCAGTTATGAATCACAATTTGGAATGAATATTAGAAAATGGATAACATGAACAAAGCAACGCTGCTGCTGTGTTGTTAGCAGATGCATGTTTTACATATAAGTATGATATATAACCAGTATTACTTAATTTGGACTTTCTGAGGGTAATTGCTTAACTTTTCCCATTGATGGTATTAATGAGTAAAACTACTAAAAATGTAAATAATCATTCTGTACTTTGCTAAAATATGGAAAGGTGCTGAGGCAGGTTTATAAAGAATTGCATAAGACAGGATCATAATTGAAAATTCTTAGGTGGCTATGAAATTTTTCCACTTCTTAAGTATACTTTTGACCTAAAGAGTGAATTTTCTTATGTGGGTTATAGAAATTGATATTTTACTTTTTAGCTTAGTATTTTTTTTCAGAAAGTAATTGTAAATTTTCACAGCACTGAATGAAAAATAACTGAATAATTAAAAAGAAAACCCAAACCTCACAACCTCCTTCCCCTCCCACTACCAAAATAAAGAGAATTCAGTACTTCAGGCATTTACTACTTGATTTCTTTTCTTGCTATGTAAGACAAGATGGTATTTGAATGTTTTCCACATTACCTTGCTTAACGATATGAAAACAAGCTGTGCTTTTGTTTATATACTTAAAATGTCCCCATGAGCACTGAGTCTGCTCAGATACAACTAGAGCAAAACTGAGCCTAAAGATTGTTGCCTCATTCTTACTTTCAAGTGATTCAGCTGTTATTTCAGCCATTAAATTGTTTCCATTCCATTTTTTTCCAAGGGACCACCATCTGTATGCCAGTGATCCTTTGTACGTGCCAGAAGAGAGAACACTGGTCACGGAAACTCAGGTTATTCGGGAAACCCTTTGGTAAGAGCAGCATCACAAAGCTTGCATTGTAACTTCTAGTATTTCTCTCAAGGAAATGAGAGATCTGTCTTTGAAGATGTCTGAGAAAGGAATTATTACTGAGCTTTTAATTTACACTGTTTCTGACAATAAAGATGCTGCCTATATGTGTTAAACCATTCACATCTGAGGCACTGGCACAAGTTGCCCAGAGAAGCTGTGGCTGCTCCATCCCTGGCACTGTTAAAGGCCAGGTTGGATGGAGCTCTGAGCAACCTGGTCTGGNGGCAACAGCTTAGAGTACCAATAGCATCATACTTGATCTGTGGTCTCCTGTTACTCTTAGAAAATAAACTTTTAGGCAAGGGAGAGCTAGTTCTTTTCTTAATTATATATAAGTCCATTAAGGGGGAAAATTACTACTCTTTTTGTTTCTTTTCAAGGCTACTTTCAGGAGTGAAAAAGCTTTTTATATTTCAGCTGAATGATGGAAAAGTGACTGTGCGGAATGATATTATTGTAACTCATTTAACCCATGTAAGTTGTTTCTGAATCTCAGATGAATATATCTGTCATTAGAAAGATGTAATTTGTGGGAATAGGAAATTAAACTGCTTGTGGAAAAATCATATTTCTACAATTGTGTTTTGTGTAAATAAGAGCATCTGGTTTAATAAAACTGAATGAGCTGTTCCTGTATCTGAGAATGTGATGAAGCAATAGCAATTGCAGAATTTTATAACATTCTAATTTAAAAAAATAGTATTGTAATTCAATTTTTAGGCTTTATGAAATACAGCTTTTGTTAGATGATTCTAAAAGGTTGGTTTTTTTTTNGGAGGGGTCTCACTTCATGGCCTGAAGGTTGGAACTAGATGATCTTTAAGGTCCCTTCCATTCTGTGATTCAGAAAGAAGAAAGTAGCTTATGACTTCTTTTTTTCCATTGATTATCCAGGTCTAATTGTTAAAAAGAACCAATTTGTTCTTAACTTGTCCCTATAGATTTTTAAAACAGGGTCTAGTTTTTGAAAGTAGGCTGAGTCATCCTATAGCTGGAAATTATATAT